>SMLS01072564.1:0-32524 GCA_004785975.1 Popillia japonica
AGTACCGTAATGCTGTTACAGGATGGAAAACAGTTAGGGGCTTTAGTAATGCAAAAGCTTGTGTGAGATTGGTTGGACTCAAATCCGGGGTACGCCTACTTGGGGGCCTGCACTAAGACTCCGCGCTGACAATACTTTTAACGAGCCAGTGCTACTCTGGCTGTCAGAGCTTACAGGTTTTGAATAGTCGTCGGCAAAGTGACTAGTGGATATAATAATAAACACGTAAAGTTTGAAAACTAATAGCAAAGAACTGTGACGAAAATCCGTAATAGTTGCGCGTTGACGCTCTTGCAAAATCAGGAATTAATTTTTCAAAAATATTTAGAAAAATGCATTCTATGAATGATCCTACTGCTTTAGCAGGAATGATTCCGTTTGACTCTATAGGATTGTATGAACAACCAAAACCTCGGTTTATATTCAAGATGCCTCGTGTTGTTCCAGATCAGAAGGCCAAATTTGAATCAGACGAATTGTTTAGGCGACTCAGTAGAGAAAGTGAGGTAAATACATTTTAAGATATGATCGTTTTGCAAAATACATAGAAGGTGTAGGTATTTAAAAAAGCTCATCGTAAGCCGTTGCACTAAACTAGGTTACTAGGTACTATATCGTGATATTAGCACTTTATATTAATATTATGTAAATTGCAGTGTCGTAAGTCATCTACTTATTTTATAATTACATATTCGTTGTTTTATTTATTGAATAGATTTAAAGCGCGGTATAATTACGTGTTCTGTGTGATACAGTTAAGAATTACCTAAGATTGAATCTTTTCAAATAATACCCATTGTATATCTTCCATTAACTTAATCAGTAAATCCATTAATATTTTGTTTTCCGCCTGAAATTTTTGATTAAAAGAGAGATTCTTACATAGATTGCTAATTATGTAACATTTCAGGATAGATCAATATTTTATCAAAGAAACTGGTCAAGCTCTCATTTATAATACTTTAGGACCTCCAAAGAATGTAGAGTATTTTCTAAAAATTGATATTAACATAGACAATATAGACTTTAGCATTTGGCATTTGTCGTATTGAATACTATGTGTTACATTTTGTCGCATTTGAATAGTTGCATAATAAGTATATTGAAAAATCGAGCTAATGTAACCTTTGATTTCCTGTAGATAAACGTATAATTTGATAATTGATTGTATTTAGCTAAAGCATGCCCCGGAATTTTCTGAAATCGTTTTATTTAAAATCTAAAAACTAATTTCAGATGTGTATGTATCTCAAAATAAATTTATTTCTAATAAAAACAAATATAAGTTTACGTCTCTGCTATACATATCAGTTGAACTTTTCAATTTTAAATACAGCTCTTCCGATTATTAATATCCTGAACAAAAACGTATTCAGCTCCCAATCAGAGAATGATAATAGAATAACCTTAACCTTATTGAGCCACTATCGAGTATATGGGAGTTTGAGTATTTACCCAACTTTGGGTTTCTTAATATATTTTGTGTGTCCAAAGAAAGCAGACAAAGAATGGCCAAAATTGTCGAAAATTACGCTTTTCCTAATCGTTTACTTGAGTATTGCGATGGGTTCAATACGAAATCTGCTCTTTAAATTAAGTAAATTTTCAAGATAAGAAAAATCCTGAAAACTTGCTGCACTTTAGTACTTCGGTCTTGTCTCGATTTTCGGAACCGAGAGCGAGATGATATCAATATTAAGATCTGACTGGTTTGTCAATACTCTCGGTCCGACACTGATAATGAATGCGTAATGCCGAGTATAAATCTACTACTATCTGCTTATTAATTAAAAATGCATTGATTATTCCTGTGCATGCACAATTTATCTTCCCACGAAGACCACTAACAATAAAATTATCAACAAAAATTAACAATTAATAACTACATATGCTCTTTATGACCGAGATCGTGGTTTTTTAACGCATTGCATACTACTAACACAGGCGAGCTTGCCGTTCTCATATTGTTTGGAGAATATTTGTGAGTCATTTAATGTTTTTCGATATGCACGAAATGTTCAATACTTGATTTCTACTTTCGATACATCCTTCACTTTTGGAAGAAGATAAACTGGCAAAAAGTGTTGAGCAATACCTTGCATATTGATCAACACTATTAATTCAATGGAATAAATTGTTTTATAATCGAATTAATAGTACTGGAATTGACCTAAAAGTGGAAAAATATCAGTACATAAAGGTCAGAAAAATATAGAGAACAACTAACAATGTGAATTCATTTACGGTGACGAAATGTCGTAACAAAGCAGTGGAAACACTTTACACACGCAACAAGGGCTACAGTGGTTGTTCTGTTCGGTGACAAAACTGCTGCAACTGCAAACTGCATCAAAGATATCCAATTTAAACATTCCCACGTGGATTGCGATGCATTTACTTTTATGTACTATAGCACATATCTACTTATTTGCTTAATTAAAAGTAGCTTAACACAATCTACCATAATTACCGAATAATGCAAAGGCAATATTTTAATCGGAGATATCTACCAAACTAAGCTATAGTTTTCATTTCAAAGGAACAGGTAGCAGTCATTTGTATGAAAATCAATTCCATAAAAAAATACTTTAACAAGCGTTAATAATTACTTCAATTAAAAAAATTAAATTGAGCCCTTGCAGTAAGCTTTTGGATAATGAAGAAAACTCTTGAAAACAACCGGCGCTAAAAAACTCGTAAATTAATTTTGAGAAACCATATCTCCAGATTTCGACCAACTGATTAGTAAAAGCTCTTATTGAGTTATATTTTGAAAAATTATAGATTTAGCCAAGTTTTTAACAATATAAAGTGACAAAATATTTCAGTCAAATCACTTAGCTATAAAAGCATTATTTTTTACAATTTGGTTTGTAAAGTATAACGGAATAACATCTCCTTATTAAAGAACAAAAAAGCAAATTATTATTATTAACACACCATCTACAATGGAGATACATAGTAGATTTCAGGATGAAACGAAAATCAAAGATATCCAAGGACTACAATGTACTAGAAGCAAAGATGGAGAAGAAGGAAGGAAACACTAAAATAGAAAACCATCACAAAAGTAATGGAGCAAAAATGAAAGAAACTTATCATGCACAAATTAAACGATGACTTTAACATTAAATGCCGTGAATATACTGTTTACACACATGACATCCTTAACGTGGCAGCTAACTCCAAATATTGTTGAGTTAAATGGAAACGAGCTTTCAATCAATTTAGTGATATTATTTTAAAGGTCTAAGACAGTATCGTGGGTAATATGTAAGTTCACTTAAATGTATTCGTGTTGCTCACTAAACTGCCGCTAATGTTACTTCTCCTTTTCCAAAATAATTTACCTCTGGAACTTTGTATGCATCTACTGGGAAGAGATACATACGTTAAGAAAAACTTCTAGCTCAGACATTTCTACGACTTGTGTATAATTTTTTCTTTAGACATGATAGACTCTTGTCCAATATAGCTGCAATAGACCGTCATCAAAAAAATAAACCAGTAATTTTAGTACTTAGGAATAGTTTAGGAATGGGAATTTAAATTAGTATCTTTTCGCCTATATTTTTTTTTCTTCTTTTTAGCATTATTGATTTTAGTGTATTTTCCAGAAAAGTAGATACGGATAATAATAATAATATAATGATAATAATAATAATAATAATTTCTATATTTGTCCAACAGTTACAACCATTTACAGGACAACAATAACAGTGTATCTACATGGTGCAAAAATCGAACTTAATAAAACTAGTATAGAATATAATAAGGGATACATAATCATCGGAAGAATGTCAACAATTCCTGGCAAATTATTTACTAAAACATTAATCTGGAATTTTGATCTGTTTGGCCTTGACATGTGTTCACTAGGGATATAAGTACACTAATTATTTGTTACTAACTATTTGTTACTAACTATTTGTTACTAACTATTTGTAACTATTTGTTTCGTTTGTCTATAAAACTTTTCTTTATCATAGGCTCTTATTGAAGAGTAATAGCTTTTGAAATAAAACATTATAAGACCTTTTATGTGTAATAGATGCTATACAATCATGAATCATCAAAATGAAATATATTTGCAATAAATTACCTAAAAAGCAATTATGAGAAAATATACATATGTATATCATTTAACTCAATTACAATGAACAAACGAGGAAATACATAAGTATTCTTTTATTGACGTTTTTGTTTGTTGAAAGTGCAGCTAGCACTTCCCATGCTGTATCGCTTATTGAGACTACCCACCACAGCTCTTGCTACCGAACTTGTTTGTAAACGTGTTTTATAGATTTGTTACTTCATTACCGAAAGGACTCGTAGCTCGGACCATACGTACACTCAAAGAAAATAAAGGTTGGACACTTTCAATACGTTGTTATATGGAAATTGTACCTATAGTTAGCCGCTCTTAGCTCTGCAACTATTGGGCTGTATAACAAATACCTACCCTTAGTGGATGGTATTTCATATTAGCCATATAGTCAATAGCTTGACTGCAGTGAATTTTCTTGTGTCTGGCTGTGTGTACAAGAGTAATGAAAAATAGTTGTTCTAAATACCACAAATACTATGAATTCAGAACCTAACATTCAGATATATACACTACTGTGCAAAAGAAAACAGCACTTATAAATATTCTACAATAATGCGAGGTACTATAAATAAATGACCTATAATGACAATAAATTTTTTTATTCTGTATCTAGTACGATAGCTACTTATACATTCATAACAATACACGAGTATTTTTAATAGTTCAAATGCTGTTCTGTGCGCTATGATGCAGTTTCTGGATAAATTCATTGGGGATTTTGGCCCAATCGTCTTGTAAGACTCTTCACAGCTGCTTCATATTGTTCGGTGATTTTTCATATCTCTTTTGATCGAGATAATCTCAAACTTACTCTATAATATTAATGTCCGGACTTTGTGATGGTCAAACCATTGTTCTTCATATCCCATTGCTCCATTGCCAAGTAATTTTTAATTAATCTAGAAGCATGTTTGTAATCATTGTCCTATTGTAATATAAAATTTTCTGTATGCTTCTACAGTTAATCTGCCATCTATTTTTATGAGATTGCTTACGCCATTTGCATAAATACATCCCCAAACCAATAGATTACTACCCCCATGTTTCACAGTTGCCTGTAGACATGGTTTCAAAAGAGATTCTAGTGGCCTTAGTCTTACATATTGTCGTCTATTTGTATCAAACAGTTGAAACTTAGATTCGTTGGTCCATAAGTCTGCACGCCACTAATTGTTTCACCAGGATTTATGGTCTAAAGCATATTTTAATTTTTGCTCTATTAGCTTTTCTCAATAAGGGTTTCTTTATTGCCACGCATCTTCGTAACCGGATCTCTTCAACGATCTTCTCACAGTTGAAGCATGCAGAGATGTGCCCGTCAATTCTGCCAGGTTCTGTGCTAATTGTTTGCTTACTTTCTTACGATTTCGTAAGGATGTCATTTTTAAAAACCGTTCATCAGTTCCAATAAGCTTTCTGGGCCGTCCTGACTTTGGTTTATCCCCTACTTAAACAGTTTCGTTGAATTTTTAATAATAGTTTGTACCTATCGTGAACACTTCACACGTTTTGCAATTTGGGCTTGATTAAAACCTTCTTCATGTAGCACAACCATTTTATGTCTGTTCACAAGAGATATTAGAGGCATCTTGTGACTTTTTTTAATTCTTTCACTATTACAAACTGCACACTTTCAATACATTGAATTACACGAACCGGAAAAGAGACTTACACGAAACGAAAATACAACTAACTGAATGTGTAAAATTTCGATTTTATTAAAATACTTTTATCTGCTATAAAGTTTCTACGGATTATCTTTCCTACGAGTCGCTTCAGGCAGACCATACAATATTATTTCCCCTTGTAATTAAGAGTTTCCTAAAACTTAAGAGTAAATTTCTCAGAATAACTCATATTTATTCTTCGGATTAGATGTATTTCATATTCAGCAGGAAATTATACTCCACACTTTGAAAAAATATGTGGTGTTATTAAAATATCATGAATTTTGTAAGGTGCTGGTTTCTTTTGCACAGCAGTGTATATTTGCAATACACAGTATGTATACAATATTAATTAATATTTTCAAATAATTATGAAGGAATCTGCGCTGGTGTATATAAGAACAGATATATAAATATTACTGCATTAAAGTTGCTTACACAAGACCATTCTTCTTTTATAATGACAATAAATATAAATTGCTTTATTTAGGTATGTTTTTTAATATACAATATTTGCAGTAGATTGCTCTGACACATGGTTGTGAGTAATCAGACTCCATTGTTTATATACATGTCTCATAAATATATTATGTGAACACGCAATTTCATTATAAAAATTTATATAAGGACTATGTGGTTTCTAAAAGTATTTTTTCTGTATAGTCCTGAATACTGTCAACATATAAAGGCAACTTCATCACAGCCTCTTCAAAAAATAAAATTAATTAATGAAATTAAAATTTAAAAACTTTGTCAGTATTTTATTTATTGCTGTTTGCCTTACGGATATTTATGTTGTTACAAACTGACATCGATCTCGACATATTACTAAAGTGGATGTTTAACCAAGGCAACAAGTACCATTTTAAAGTCTTCTCTATAGACTTGCTTTGTCTGAATTTTTTGGTTTGGTATTCGATACGGGACGAGACAATATGTCCCTAACAATACTCTATATTAGTTTAGTAAAAGACTAATGAGCCGTTGCACATAATAGGCCACAGCCGTAATATTTTTTATCGTTTTCTACTTGGAGCGGATTTGACTTTCATAAATGTCAAAACAGATATGCGGAATTGATGGCGAGAAGTAAGTTGTTGTGCTGTTCCAGAGCTACAACAAAAAACAACATAAAAGTAGTCTTTCGTCAACATCAGATATTATTCATTTGTCATACGTAACATTTGACGTATTTATTTTTAGCAACAAAATAGACACGTGATTCATAGCCGGAGAAATAACAATCGTAGCTGATTATAATAATAAGCAGTACTTTCCATTAGTCGCAGAGTACGTAAAGTTTAATATTTACGTATTTTTGTACCAGTAAGGAATTAACATGTGCTTTCCATTCGATCTTTTCCGAGATCCGTAATACGTCACTGTTGAGTTCACATATATGTATGTATATGCAGATATATAAACGCGAAAATATACTTATACGCATATAAATTAACGTGTATCTTCACTAGTTGTTTAATATGAAATCCACTTAACTCTACCACGAAAACTGGTATGAAATAGAAAATAAGAATGTACCCAACGTCCGGTCTTAGTCAACCTAGTGCTTCGGGCGTTATTTCGCGGAACTACATCGGCTGTTGCTCAATTGCCTGTGTGATTTTACTCATCAATTAACGACAATCAACATATTATTAGGAGTGCGGCACGCTCGGTCGCAATATTATAATTTATGTGATTAAATCCTAGAAGAGAATATTAGCTTAATATTCGCTTCTAAAAACTTTGGGAATTTAATTAATGTACATAATATGTATATAATTTCATTAAATTTTGTTTATTTTGCTTTGTGGGCGACCAGTAGCAGAAATGTTTTTGAAAAATAACTTTTATGCATGCATTAAAATAACACAGAAGCTTCTATAAATCTGACCTTGTTAAAAAACGTGTAACATAAATAAAATTTTTACTTTTAATTTTTATATGTAGCAAAATTCCAGAAAAAAAACACATTTAATTCTTCAGTATAGTGCTCGTGGATGTGATCTTGAAAATATAAAAGTTCACGGTAACAAGCTATAAAAGATACTCGGAACATAAAAAGATATTGGTATTTATCAAGTAGAAAATGGTTCACTACTCCATTGACGTCTTAATCAAATATTGTGTGAATTTCGTTTTATGCGTTTTAGATCAAAGATTTTGTTTGTATGTTTTAGTACGTTTTATGTATTTTTTTGGCATTACCGTAACATAATGAGAATGATGGGCAGGTTAAAGGCGTGATCTTACCCAAACTGAAGAATGAAAACAGACCTTGTTGTAGTGTAGAAAATATTTAAAACAATAATGTTTTCATGTCCGATACGCGAACACTGGTAAGAAGCGTCTCTCGTACGTCCATTCCACTTATCAAGCAATTGTCTTTTTGTCTTGCATCAGTACAGACTGATTTACTTTGTACAACATCCCCCATGATACTCCTCAAATAAACAATGGGCTTCCTAGGATGGATTTCAATTCCCCTAATGAAAAGCGGATTTTGTAAGATTTTCTTTTTCTGAGTGTGTGTTTCTGAGTGAAACTCATTTCTCCTTTGGGAAGATAACTTCAGCATTCATGCAATTCCGTACTGTCTTCCATGTGCCTCTTAAATTTTTTTGGAATATCGGTTAAAATTATCTTAACAGGAGAAAGTTAAAAAGTTGCTCATTTTGTGTAATTGTTACCATTTCTTACAATGTGGTTAAGGCATAAATCTACTGTTGTGTATACTAAATAGTTTTTTTTCAAACACTGAAGATTAAGTTCGAGGCTATCATACGAATAGCGTATATATGTATTTGTTTTCTGCACTTCCTTCAACTAGTCCTGCAATTTTTTTAATTGGTCCAACAGTATGTCTGTTTTCGTGAAATGGTGGATTGGCAGAGAGTTTGTTAGTTCCCACTTTACCCCAAATAAGTTTGGCGGTTTTCTACTTAATTGAGAACGTTTGTTTATTGAAATTTCCTGTTAGGACATCCAAGCAAGTACTTTAAAATATGTAAGGCTGTTACTGGTTACCCAGTGATTGTCGGTACTTACCAATTTCTTTGGTTATGCAAATCAGAGCGTTGAGTTTTGTTGGTTTTTTTGTTCAGTTAAGCAGTTTCTTTTTTTATTATACATACTTGCAGTGGTTCCATCAAAAGAAGCACGTGAGATTACGGTTCTGGTTGCACTGGCTTTGTAGGTTTTGTTTGTAATTGACTCAATTTTAGTGTGGTTATTAGGCTGTGTATTCATGTTTCATGTTGCTCTTTTCTTGAACCAACTCCCCATCTTACCCCCACTAAAACCCTACCAACTCCCCATCAGCTGCAAATATTATAGTTTGTGGTGTTGTTTTCTATTCGAAACAAATTGTATTAATATTCGGTTACCGTTTTTTTATTAAATACCTCCAACTTTGTTCTTTAGCCTATGAGACTGCCGTTTTATCGTCGTTCAGTGCTAGTATATGGAGCATTATTGAAACCACTCCACACACTCCAATACTTCCCTTTTGTAAACTCTGTCAGGGAGTTCCATGGAAGTGAATATCGCTCATAGCCAATTTATGCCTATAGCCGCTGGCCAAGATTATCTTAACTTATGTTAACCGCGATAGTGCCCCTGTCATTTGCACAATATATGTACATATCCGAATATTTTTGCATTTTCTTGCTGTGTTGCCACTTGGTGCATTTTAAGGATAATGGGGCCTTATTATGCCCCAAACTTTTGTGGTGTGAGCAGTTGCGGGGATTATACAGAACTATGCCGCTAAAAATCGTGCTGTGTATAATCGTTGTAAGTTATGTGTTTAAGTACTTTATATGCAGCACTATGAAATAAGTAGTGTAACGATGTTATTTAGAGTGAAATGTTGGTAGTGGTTACTTGATGGATGCTTTAGATGTCCGTAATAGGATGTCACAAAATGTCGACTCGGAGTACTCATGTAGACACAGATATGTATGTTACAAATTATTAGAAAAGTATGAGTCCTATTATCATGGGATCACATTGATAACTTCCCAATTTACTTTTGATTACTACGTCTACTGACTATATTTGCAACCTTTGTTAAATTTAGAATTAGGTAACTCTCCAACCTTCTGGCGGAAAATAATTGTGTGTTTTTCAACTTCTCTATTAGGTGCGATACACCGGCTATCGAGACAGACCGCAAGAAGAAAGACAGGTTCGATTCCAAAACGCCTGCCGAGAAGGACACACGGAAATAGCTTTTGCGGCGACGGGTACAAATCTACAATTGATGTTCGCTCCACCCACGTCTGGATACATGGCAGATCGAGAATGTGACTTTGATAAGGAACCGGGCAAAGTAAGTCAACTTTCTTGTATTGTGGTATAAATTCAATGTCATTTTTCGAAAATTATGCAGGATAATTTCTAAATTCTCTTCGTTCCTAACCATATTGTGCTGCATTGTTTTAAAATACATATTTTTTTTAACTATTCAGAATCTTTTGTAATAAACAGAAAGAATTTAAAGAGGTAATAACCCATACAACATACATTTTTTCAAAGATCAACACAAACTACAAGAAAATTTAAGAATTTGTTTAAGCTTAGCTATGTATACTTAGTTGATATTTTAATATGATTTACTTATAATGGCAATATTCAGCCGACGGGAAACAAGATATTCAGAACGACTCTTCGTAGAGGTGAAAATGGCGTAGAACGACGCCAGTATCTACCAATAACAGCGCGCCTGAAATATTGATCCAAACGGTCGCCATTTTGCTTTCAGTTCATTGTCGGTACCTGTTCTGGCAGAAATAGTTAGGGGAGATCTTTACTTGCAATAACGAGTGAGTTTTTGGGGTGGCCTGCTGTTAAATATTCATACATATTCTTGAACTAGTTGAAATAAAATGAGCCAAAAAGTTAGATTAAATGTGATAGTGTTAGAAGTTGAACAATTTCAATGATTTTGTTTAATACTTAATACACTCTTTTGGATTCTAATAGAAGCGAAATGATATTAAGCAGATGTGTTCTACATGCAATTGAAATTTTGAACAAAAATTGTGTTCTGAAAATTCAGTTTGTCTTCCAAATCATGTCTGAATTTTCACTGCCTGGGTGGACCTATAAATTTTATGACAACATTTTAGACTAGAAGAACGCATAAACATGGTTCAAATGTACTGCAACAAAAAATCTATCGTAATAGAACAATCCAGCTTTGTTATCATGTTGTCATCATGTATCATGAATATAATGTTTCTTGGAAACTGCCTGGAAAATCGAAAAGTTTTGAATAATATTAGTCCGTTCAGAAAAATTTCGGATTTTCTACATATTGCATCACTGCAATGTTTATCCAATTTGATTCTAAACCCTAATTAGGAAACATAACATTTCTTGTATGATGGAGGTTTGCACTCGGGCGAGGCAAGACATCATCTTTTTAAACGAAACTATAGTTAATCAGATTAATTTTTACTGAAAAAATTGTTGGTCGAACGCACACCATAATACTTAAGTACTTCCTTTGAGACTTGGTTAATTTAGTTTCTTCCAAGCTTTTATATTGCTTAAAAAGATTTGATCTTGATGTTTCCATTACCACGCTAATCTAATAGTCTCAATACTGACGAGTAGGCTAAAAATGTTTAAATTTCTCTCATATAAAGTGGTGCATAAAGTCATAAAGTCTTGTCATTTTCTGGCATTAAAAATGTCATAACACGTTTCTTTTTCAATTTCTCCTTCGCATTTGTTTCTTCTTCGTGATAATGGGTAAACTCATTCCCTTTATGATTAAAATTAACTTAATTAGAATTAGAATTATTGATGAAATTATCTGCTTACAATGATTAACTTTAAGATCGAGTTAACAATAAGAAATACAAGAAGAAATACGCAAACAATTTCACATAAAAATCCGTGATTTATTGACGACGGAAATAAAACTGTTAGAAAATTGATAACCAAAAATACTGACTTTCCTAAAGAGAATTTGAAACTTAATTAGATTTTTTTCCTAAAACCGATCAATTCATTAACATGTATGTGTGAATGGTTTTATTTTACGAAACTCAACAAAAAATGAAAACCTCAATTCCGAATATACATACATATGTATATATCTGTAACAAAAAAGCTACAAGCAAGAATACTTATTCTTACTGGATTCGATATTTTATCCATTAACCAAATTTATACTATCGAAATACATTTAATGCCTAGTTACATGAATGCAGTTTGGTAATACATTTAAAGATTTTGATCTGTTATTCCAATGTCAGCGTTAGCGTTTTCTGGAAAATGGTGGTGGACTATAATAAGTTGCCCAGAACATAAAATTGATGTTATGATATCAAAGCAATAAAAATTTGAATTAAAGAAACAGATGCCAGATTTAGATTATAGCAGATGTGATGCAAGTTAGGTATTCGTTTAGCTTACTAAAATTCTTGGATTATAATGACTTCAAACAACCAGATTCGTTTGTGTCTTTGAAATGATTTTTAAACAACTGGAAAGCAACCACTAATTATGTAACAAAAACTCAAAAATTTAATCAACAATAATCTGTACAAAATACTAACAAAATTCGTACTCATTTATTGCTATAAATTGTGTATAATTTCACAAAGTTTTTAAGTAAGGTACCTACCAAAAATGAGTTCATGTTTGCTGCAAAACTTTGCTTAAATTCTACTAATTTTCAATACAACGACAAAACATACCAACAAATTTTTGGAACTGCAATAGGTTCTCCATTATTTTCTGTAATAGCAAATTTAGTAATGTAGGATCCTGAGCAAGATTCATTAAATAAACTAAATTGTTGTGCTGAATTTTACAAGCGGTATGTAGATGATTGCATATGTTGCATATCGTTAGATAAAATTAACATGTTATACACACATTTAATGCTTATCATGATAGATTAAAATTTACGGTTGAAAAAGACAATCAAAATTGCATATTTTTATTAAATGTAAAGATGACACATAAAAATACGAACGTAAAAACAAAGTGGTACATTTTTACGCCAGTAGCAACAGACACTTACACTACTTATCAAATACTTCGGTAAATTCAAAAAAGAAGCGTAATTAAAAAAATAGTAAAACATCACACAATTCCATACAAGAACGACTTAAGTGACAAAACTAAATATGAATTTAAATAATCAGATATAAACATTACACTTACACCAAACAATAACAAACAGTTATTTACAAATTTAAAAAGTAAGATTAAAAAGGATAATCAAAGTAATATCGTGTATAAATTAGAATGCAAAGAGTGTGATAAATGTAACGTAGGTCAAACTAGACAATATTTAAAAAAACTACTCTATAATCATCAATACATAACAACGCATAACATAACCGCGGAAACTGCTTTGTCTAAGCATTCTAAAGAATTACGACATAACTATGATTTTGAAAATGTTAAAATTTAAAGAAATGAAAATAGTAATAAAAAAGTAAGTAAAAAAAAATATATGAAATGATAGACATTAAAAAAGTAAATAACGCGTTCAATTTTAGAACAGATATTGAAAATTTAAGTAATATTTATAATAATTTAAATCACCTAATCACGCCTGAATTTCATCAAATTAAGCTCTTGGTTAGGTTTTTTGCCATGTTTTTTCCTAGTCGTTGAACAGAATTGTTAGAGCTTGACAAAGAATGCATTGATATAAGAATCATTATTCTTATGAAATATAAAGATATACATATTTCAGAAAGATCTGAAATTATCTACAATATTCTAAACATACTCGTAATCCTATATATAACTGAATTTCTTTGTCTGTAAATAATTTTGTTGATAGGCATGGCTAGTTCTTTATTAATTGACACGAATTGATGTCAATTTTATTCCACTGGCGAAGTTGTAACGAAAACCTAATAAATTGTAAAGGTTCTGGAATAAATTGATCTGTAATCGAATTTGTAGGAAAATACTATAAGGTACTTAATAAGCTTATTATTTTCTATATTTGATGACTTTCATGATTGAAACCGAAAAAGAAATGTCTAATTTTTTTCCTATCAACTCACAATCCGTTATATTTAAGCCTTCAGAAAATGCCTAAAAATATCATGACAGACAACTTATTTTTTAGTGTTCTACATAGTAAACTATGTAACGGTATTATCAATTTAGTATTTTAGCAAAAGTGCAGTTTTAATTGTACTATTATATTGCTTAGTAGTGGTTTGCAAAATAAGGTGTATGGTACATTTCAAATCATCTACAGCTTCAACAAAAATAGTTATCTGCATTGAAATTGATTACGACTTCTACTCTTTTGTTACGAGAATACATTTATATTACGTTATGCTGCCAGACGTCTATTAGGTAAGCTTGTCATTAGTAAAATGGGTATCCGTAATGGTACGCCTTTAGTCCATTATTGTAACGACGAGAAAGGTCCAGTTGCTGATTGACCAATTTTGCGCAATATAACCATTGGTCATTGTAACTATACCTTTGCAGCCGCGTGGCGTTTTTCCATTGTTTACTCAACTTAGAGGGTACTTTAACGCTACCTACGCCAATTATTGCCGGTGCTAATATGGTTTAGAATACGCAGCACGATACATTTCACAATAACTGGACATCTTTTGATACCTTTACGCACAAAATAGCGGGCGGAACTGTTCAATTTTGTTAAAGGAAGAGACGTTTTAGAAAATTGGGTGAATTGTTATGGGTAATTAAATAATTAGGGAAGACACGTGCTGTTCAGGAAAATAAAGGGTATAAAAGGAGGATGCCTTCAACCCATATGGTGTTAGTCTTCCGTTATTAACAGCACGCAAGCATGTAATTTACCTTAAGAATTCCTTTCATACTGGTGGGGATAAGAGTAGGTATATCAATATATAAATATTGACAGATCCATTGTACTTCTTTATTGATGAAATTATCTGCTTACAATGATTAACTTTAAGATCGAGTTAATAATAAGAAATGCAGGAAGAAATACTCAAACAATTTCACATAAAAATCCGTGATTTAATTACGGCGAAAAAACTATACAGACACTATACAACTAACAGAAAATAGATAACCAAATTTGTGATTTGTGATCATGTGCTTGAACTGCTTCATTTTATACTGAAGGCCTAGATACTATGTCGCACCTGATCGCCAAATATTTATTATAAAAATGAGACCATTGATTGATAATGTGTCATTGATAACCATGTCGGTTGTTGAGGGCTAAACGGTAAATATCAGTGAAGGAGACTTTTGGCACATAAGCACTACACATCAGGCCATAAATCTGTTAACATGTCGTAGACTATTTTCTTTTTATGGCTTCAGTTAAAAAATCGACGCTGGCAATCTGCGTACCTTCAGTGTGATTTTGAGAAAATTCTGAACGCTGAATTCACGTATTGCAAGCTCCTTTGTGATTTTTTGGTAGTTCTCTGGCGTTAATGGCGTTATGGTAGAGGTCGTCAGCCAGCAAACCTTAAAAGAAGTCGGAGAAATTGAGCACATTTCTCAAAGCAGTTGTCCGGCTACCTTAACGACGTACGTAATTTCTGTATCCTACTTCCAATGTTCGACCACATGGTAGACGGTGTCTACTGATTCCAGATTTGCACAACACTGACTAGAGTGGTTGATTTGCAAGAAGTATAATTCAGAAACAGCTGACAATAAACACCAAAATTGTAGGAGTCGTTAGGAAAACATCAGAAACAATCATAGAAGTATATTAACAGCGCCCAAAAAATCTAAAAACCTTTATCGCATCCAGTCTATAACTTTCCGTTTAGTTGACTGAGCTGAAAGAATTGATACTGCCACGTATGTTTTTTCTTACTCCATTCCGTCTTATTATAAGTGTTGATATATAAAGAGAAGAATTGCTTACATTTCAGTAAAAATGCAGTCGGTGTTCTGTTAAGTTCTAGATAGATTCTTTAAACCTATTAAATCATCAAAGACATGAAGTTTCCAAAATGTACAGTGTCCTGCCTCTCACTTTCCGTGTACTATAGTTAGCAGTTGTTAGTTAAGCTACCATTTTAATATTTTGAAGGCATTAATCATATTTCATTTGGAAAAATTATTTGCATGGAGTGGAAGTTATTTAACGGAAGTTAGTTGTGCTGTCACTTGTTCGGGTGTCTTTTATGATTACCCACATTTCCTTAAAATTTTATTAAAACCGGTTCGGCGGTTCACAAGAAACAAACTTAAAAAATGATTAGTCCGAAAATTAATTCAAAATATAAAGGACTTCTGTGATAAAATTTTAGATGGTGCTCTCTAAAGAAGGTGTAAAAGTATGGTAAAATTTGCTCACTTTATCATTTGTGCTTATCGAAAGAACCGTGTTTAAGCATTTGATAAACATTACAGTGGGAAGATCATAATTTGTATCAGAAGATTACCAAACCCTCCCAGAATTATTACGTAAACATCTCAACTGTTTTGCTGAAAGTTATGTGCTTTGGATCATTGTGGTATTGAAGGGGGAATTTTTATTGAAATTCAATTTGTTGCTCTAAGTAGTCGCCATGTAATCTAGTGCCGGTATTATACACATCATGGCCACGTGCAAAAGTTTCAGAAGATGGAAAATAGTCATTTCGGGAGCCATTCTGTCGGTCGAATTAATCTAGTTATTCATTTCTTTTCATGCGCCGTTGTATAGGTCTTAACATTTTACAACTCCTAACAATTCTCTCAAATTGAGCTAAATTTCTCAGATTTGACTTAATCTATATTTGTCGGTAAATACTAATCTTCGAGATTGGTTTAAAAGCACGGGTTTGCCATTCAGTTCTTGTCTAAGAACAATAAGGCTGGAAGATTTACGGCCGCTTTAAAAATAAATTGACCTTTTCTCGCTACGCAACTGGTCACCTAGCCCGAAGACATAAATTAAAAATATTCCAGCATGCACGTGTACACATGTTCCCTTAATATATGGACATAAGGTCCGATTATATTTGTTGTTAAGTTTTTACACTTGAACAAGCCGTGTAAGTGATACGTTATTGTTGTTACTGGCGTACCAATCGAAACATACATGTAAGCGTGTTCGTTTCAATGAATGAAAATAAACAAGACAGTCTTTAAAATTTCCGAAGTAGTTCAACAGCTGTTAAGAATCGTTGAAGAAGCATACGTGGTAGTGTATAATAGCAGAGGCCTGGCTAAGCACGAGACAAGCGGGGGCACGTCATGTTGAAGCATTTAAACATTTCTAACTAATTTGCCGTGACCGATGTGCCTTCCAAACAAATTCTGTAAAACACCCTCTTTTAACGTTGACTTCGTTCTTGAAATATCCTCTGATAGTTTAAGGATGGGTTTTTAAACTTCGACGAACTACATTCTTAAACATCACATAATTAATGGTTTCAATTTCTCCACGTGTCCCGCACCAATTCTGTTAAATGATTTTCCTCGTTCTAGGCTGACTTCCTGATTTATAAATATGTAATATCAAAAGAGTATTTGAAATTTCAAATTTATTTGTGTTTCATACACCTTATAACTACAGGTTTTTCTGCTCCGCGCGTTGTAAATGATTCATATGTAAATTAATTAAATGACTAACGAAAATTACCAATACAATCATTAATATCTCTATGACGTTTTAACATTGACTTTGTAAATATTCATTAAGCAGATAATAATAAATCGTTGACCTCAACTTATATGCTGAACAGAAGTGAATAAATTACGTGTTAAATACGTATACTTACGCATACGTGTTGGTTAGATAAATTTCACACAATTCCATAACAGATTATGATTGTAATCGCAACAAACGTCAAACGCTATTATGGAACAAACAACCAGAGAAAAACATTTTTTTTGATTTGTGGATGCAGCTCATAAAACTGTTTTAATATCTATTACATTTTATACAGGGTATCCCAAAAACATACCGACAAACTTTCAGGACTAGAGGACATCAAAACAAACATTTTTTGTTTAGTAAACATATGTCCGCAAATGAGTCGTTTGGGCTGTAGAGCAATAAATTGTTTTAAATAATATCTACATAACTAAACTAATTCTTGATTAAATTGGACGCAACTATCTTTCGTTAAAAATTTGTCGATGCACCTACGGTGTTTCTTGGCCAAGAGAAACATTTCTTTATCATACTAAACATTCGATAGATGTCGCTTTTGAGATAGACGTAATTATTTGTGACGTTTAGTTGTCATCATTACATTTACTTTACTGATTGTTAATATAAAATTTATATTGAAAATGAATCATAATTACTCATTTGAAGAACTTGCCGAAATGCATCTTGCTTATGGTGCAGCACAGTGTAATGGAAAAGAAGCAGCACGCTTGTATGAACAAAGGTATCCGGCACGTCGGCAACTTCATCATACAACCTTTGCATCCATCGTCGCCTTAGAGAAAGTGGGAACCTAAAACGTCCTGGTGGTAGTGGTCGTCCGAGAACAGCTCGTACGGTTCAATTTGAAGAAGCGGTTCTACACCGCGTTGAAGAAAACCAATTTACAAGTGTTCGCGCAATTGCACACCCTATGTGATCATCAAAGTCGACGGTACACCGTGTTATTCATGAACAACTTCTCTACCTTTTCCATTTACAACGCGTACAAGCTTTAAATCCTGAAGATTATCCACATCGATTGGCTTTTTGCCAATGGTTTTTGGGTCACAACGAACCTGATTTCGGGAGAGTAGTGTTGTTTTTTGATGAGGCATGTTTCACGCGCGATGGTTTTTTTAATAGTAGAAACAGTCACATTTGACATGATGAAAATCCTCACGCTGTGGTCTCTAGAAGACACCAACAACAATTTAGTGTTAACATGTGGGCTAGTATTGTTGGAGAGAACCTAATAATTCACTTGCTGCCTGCTCGTTTGAACGCAGACATTTATCTGAATTTTCTGCAAAATATTTTGCCTCTATTATTGGAAAATGTTCCTTTAAACATTAGAAATAACATTTGGTTCCAACATGATGGGGCACCTCCGCATTTTGGTTTAAACGTGTGCCAACATCTAGACCAGCAATTTCCCCGCCGATGGATTGGAAGAGGAGGTCCCGTGACCTGGCCAGCGCGTTCTCCCGATCTCAACCCCCTGGATTTTTTTCTTTGGAGTTATCTCAAATCTTTAGTTTACGAAAGGCCTATCCGTAATGAGGAAGATCTCTTAGCAAGAATAATGGCGAGTTGTACACATGTAGAAGCTATTCCCGGAATATTCTATAGAGTCCGCGAGTCAATGAACCGACGGTGCAATCTTTGTATTCAATCAAATGGTCAACATTTTCAACAGTTTATGTAAAACATCATTTATTTGTCCATAAAACGAAGTCCAACATGAACAAATAGTGATTTATTAATGTTATCCTAAACATTTTTTGTAATATAATACCAAAACCATTTTTCCTTTTTTATTCTACAACGGCTCATTTGCGGACATATGTTTACTAAAAAAAATGTTTGTTTTGACGTCCTCTACCACCCCTTAAAGTTTGTCGGTATGTTTTTGGGATACCCTGTATATATTAATTATTATGGAATAAGTATATAGTAATCTAGAATCTGACAGAATTCTAGCGATTGCTGAAGTCTTAAAAACTGTTTTCCAACCTGGAGGGTTCCACGAGCTGACTCAGTATGAATCTGATATTTACGCCATAAGCTAATCGTAGAAATTGTAGAATTCTGCTGCTATAGATAGAACTGAGAAGTAGAAGAAGAAGCTTGAAACAGAATTACTAATATATCAAGAAAAAATGCAATTTGTGGACTTTTTTAGCAGAAACAGCTTTAAAACACATAATATGTAATTGATATTGGGATCATTTTCTTTGCTTCTGCTGACAAGGCTGATCTATTAAGTAAGTTCTTCTAATTTTAGAGTAATACCGTGTGAGTCAATATTCACTCTTTTGCCTTCGCGTTCTATAATTTAAAAGAAAGCAAAACTGAAGAATACTAAAATATCTACACCTACATATGGTAAGTCATTTTCAGATAGAATAGAAACAAATTTGTGTTGCAGGAATTTGCGCTTCTTTACAAGAAGTGGGAGTCCCACTCAATACTCTTTTCATAAATGTCTTCTTCGTTTTGTATCCATGCCATCTACAGCTTGATCGAATGGACTAAATTTTCGTGGCTATTAGGCGATATCTACCGCCAGTTTTGTATCGTTTTCATTACCGATGAAGCGTATTTCAACTAGCAGAGACTTTTTATAGGTGAAAGTTTTGTGATAACAGGTTGGCAGGCCACTTAGGAAATTTTCTTTTACAACAGCGTGTAACAATTTAGTTTCAGCACACTGGAGCTTTTGGACATGCTTAATTACAAGTACAGAATTTTTTTCCTCATAAATTGATAGGGTGAGGTGAATCAATAGAGTGGTTATTCTGGTGTCCCGATATAAATCCAACAGATTTCTGGCTGTGGGGATTCATAAAAATATATTTTACTCTACACGCCGGAGTGGACGTTCTTGTTCAAATTCAGACAAAAATAAATGATAATAACTTGGCAGGAACTTGTGTATCAACGAAAGTGGTAACAATTTTGAGGGTTTGTTACAAAATTTGATGTTTTGTTTTCGTTTCTCTTAACCATACTCAAAAAGTTTGGAGTTTTTTGTTGAAAATAAACAATAATTAAAAAAAACATGTTTAGTTTTACCCAAAATGGCTTTTAGCTTTCGTCATTTTAGTATTCTTACTTTTTGTCTTACTTTTAGTTGTGGAACTCATATTAAAGGAGTAAAAAGTGAATATCGTGTCACTCTTTATGTGGGATTATAAGGCAATGGCTTGTTCTATAGTTAACGCTAAAAAACTTCATTGAAGTACCACTACATTGATGCTCGTCGGTCTTAGTTTATATGTTTTGTTAATCGTACGCCATTGTGGGCTTATCGTTCCTGTTGAGTACTCAATTATTGCGTTCAAAAAACCAAGTTTCACCGATACACCATCTGTGTACAATATAATGTTACTCTGAGGAATTTCTTCAGTTATATCGCGGTTCATCATCATAACGTCGCCATTATAATCTAATGATGTATGTACATGATAGGTTTATGTGTAATACTATCGAAGTTTGTTTTCTTGGTATACATTGCAACACTAAAATTGATATTCTGACGTCAGCTTATGGTAAGTGATCGCAATCTATAAAACAAACCAAAATTCATACATTTGAAGATGTCCAGTCACTGTTAGTTTCCACTTTCTACAGAATTGCACATAAACTTTACGGCTGCGCATAATTTTGAACGTCTTGTCTTGGTAATTGGATAGTATTGTTAATAAGTCTTGTGATACAAATTTATGCTATAATAAAATTGATGAATTAACAATATCCTTATTTGGATCAAACTACTCAAACAGTACACTTTTACAAACCCAAAAATGGCCATGTTTACACTCAACTTACTTTCACTAATAAATGATAAATAATGATGATAAATAATAATAAACCTTGAGATCTGAAAAAAGCGTTCTACCTTTTATATTTCTAAATGTTGGCGTTAATATTTCTTCAATAGAAATGATTAAGGCCAACGATTCCGATTCAAAAATGTAATATTTTTGGATATTATCTGTGGAGTTTCTCCATCCATGAGGTATTGGTGAGGTGTTGTCGGAGCTTGATACTGGACATCAAGTAATACCTGTAGAGCTCCTTGGCCTGCCAGATTTAACTTCGACTTTTACGGTGTTAAGTCCAGTAAATCTTCCTGGGGTTTTTGTGACAACCGATTTTCATATTGGAGACCGATGAGGAAATCATAATCCAAAAATTATAAACTTTATCATATTGTTCCGGAAAAATTACATATTCCGTCATAATCAATGATTTAAGAAACTTGTGTTCGATTTTCTTATTATCTAACTGAATAGAATAAACGACCTTTTTAGTGATGTATTACTCCATAGTTAGTAATTACTAGTATTAAAATTTTAATTGATTTTCATCATGGTTATCCTTCGTAAATAACTGAGAGGAGATTCTAGAATGAACCAACAAAGAGAGAGATATTGATTTCATTGTTTTCTTTTCGTTGTTTTTATTATTAAATATCCAATGTAAAAACTATAATTCGGCAAATGCGTATCGTTGGTAGTTTACTCATATTATATTATAAGGATGCAGTTACAGCGGTCCCAGAGATTAACAAGAAAATTGAATGTGGTTTTTACCTACCAATCGAACTTATTCTATTCTGTGAGACCAAAAAACATTAATTTGCCTATTCCAGTACATTTACACGTCAAATTTGATTCGTAGTAATTGATTTTGCAAAAAGCGTTATACTACAATAACCACGTCTAACTCGGCACGACATCGACCATTGTTCAAGAACAAAATACCTATTACATTATTATATACGACAAAGACAGGTCTTGTATTGTTTTTACACCCACAATACTGCACGCGTTGTAGCTGACGCTGCTACCGTCGGTACAACTTATTTTCATGTCAATTAGTGCAGCTTTTGTTTTCGTATGTCTATTATATTCGCATTTATTTGTTTCCAAGAGACGACACACGACGCTTGGCATGAATCGTCTTTGATAAGAATAATATTCTCAACGTGATGCTGAGCTTTCACTACACGTGCTCTTTGTAATTCCTGGTTTAATGTTTGGATTAAAGAAAATTTAATTTCAGCCAGAGTGTAAAAAGCTTAAGTATGTTTGTTTCTCCTTAGTTTTGCGTTAGATCATTGCCTTTATGAATGCATATATAATACTTTCATTCATCTCTCATTAAAATTTAAATTTGGCTTTCAGTGAAACAAGTTTTGCAATTATTCAACGAAATTCATATAATTATGTAAAATATATTTTAAATTAAAATTGCTAAAATATGCATATTATGCTATATGCTTTAACTGGTCGCAAGATTCTCTCTCAGTGCAATACCATAAATGCAAATTCAAATTTTATCTTGTTAAACACGAAATCAATTAAAATATACGCATCATAAGTTCTTTTATTCATCTAATCTGTTTACGTTACATGCCCAGAGAAGCACCACTTGAAACGATGATCTTAATGTGTAAGATATCTTGTATACGTATATAATACCGTTGTATAACATTGCATATTCGATACTCTTGTGCAACAGACCGAAAGTAATAGACTATGACGTACCGATTTTGCTTGTTACACCCGGTAGGTACAAGTTATAGACCACCCTGAACGAATCCACGTCGGTCGAAGGACTACCTGATTTTGTTCGTCCGTAACATAAGGTCTCGTTTCATATGGGTAGACTTACCATGCGTATAGCTTGCGTTAAACATCAAGCTTACTACTCATTTCAATATCCAAATGCAACTAGGTGGAAAATTCACTATTCATATATGAATTACAATGTTAAGTGCTGCTTGTAAACAGACATTTCCTACACGGCTTGCTCTTTTTGTCAATTACCGCTCGTGTTATGGCTATTTCTTACTCATACTTATGGGAAAGCTGTATTATAATACAACTGTACAAAAATAATGTGTTGTGTTTATTTCCATTTTTTACAAAAAAGAAAGCTGTGTACGGGAAACGGGAAACCGCTAAAAACGGATATAGTTCGTTTTCGATATTTTTAATTTTGTTCACCACTAGTTTTGATAAATAACGCAACCGCAATAATATTCCTGCTTCTTTTGGATAATAGATAACTCATTTCATTGAAATGTTGACGTTTTTATTCAATTCAGTTTTAATATTTTTATTAACTTTAACTGCAAAATGCACACTTCTGGTTCACAGAGAGGGATGAGTAACTTTACCGAGGATGCAGCAAGTGTTAATCTACGCCTGATGTTCACCAAGTGGTGGAGTGACAAATTGCTACAATATCAAATGCGTGTTCGTTTAGATACAGATTGATGATGCTACCAGGTGATGCATCACCAATTCGAAATGCATAACAGTAAGGGTTAGTCGGCACTAACTGTTATTAAAGCAGTAAATATAGATGGTTGCTATTAAAGAGTTCAGTTTCTTTTGGGGTCGGGGTGCGCTATATTTCGTAAAAATTAAATTGTTGTGATAAATTATACCTAACCTACTCCGACTACACTCTTTTATGCTACAGAATAATAGCTTTTATTATTAATTTGTCTAATATTGAACAAATTAATTATTTTAATTTTAACGTGAGTTTTCTGGAGTTCCTCGCTTCGAAATTTAATGCTTTTCTTCAAAGGGCCTCTGGCTCTTCAGCTCATTTCTCTTTGGCGAACGGCTTGAGGTATATCTCATTTTGTGTCAGGCTCGATATTAGTCGATTTCGTTTTTGCGAAAAACGTACGGCTTCGCATTTGGTTGGGTAAATTTTACGCCTCCATTATTGAGAGATCTCGTATGGATAGCGATGCTGTTAATGTAGATTTCCAAATTGGGGTGGAACGAGTGTGGGATGTAGAGTGTGAAGACTCTAAGTACTTTAGAATCCAGTATAGGTCTAGGAGTTGAGGATTTTCCAAACTTGTTCATAATGAAAGTTCAGCGATAGCGGTAGAACTGAAGCAAGGCAGCCACCTCTGAGTGATACCAAGACTTTTTTCTATCAGAGCATCGCACCCATTGTTTCTAAAGTAAAGTATATTTTAGCAACTGTACATATTCGCTCATAGTAAATAAAAGCTGTTCACTCTATCGGTTTGGGTGTCCAAGCAAATATTTTATTATGGATCAAGTCTATCGAAACCAACTTAAGGGAGCACCCTCTCGAAGAAAATATGTTTTCCCCACGTTATTTTCTCTTACAATTTCGGCCCTAAACCTCGAATGGTTGTAGCCCAAGTTTGTGCGCTAGAACCAACATACTTGTTGTATGTTGGCAACCTATTCCGCTCTAACGATGTTACGGTTGCAATATTGACATTTATAATAATAATAATAATAATAATAATGCCTTTATTTTCAATTAATCCAAATACATAATATTTATGGGTATTGATAGTAAAATAGACGAGAAATCATACAAATTGTAAAGGGTAGTAAATGTTATAGGTTGTATAAATTTTTATTATTGCTATAGAACACTGTTGCTGTATAGAGAATTTAGAAACATAAACTGTGCACTCCAATGGTTCGGAATAGGGGTCTGCAGGTAGATCCATTTCCGCCATAAAAATATTTGAGATTCTTACTTAAATGTTTTTCATAAAGTGGTATATTTCTAGAAATGTTATTAGGTTTGCGTGTAGGATTATTTACTTCTATATCGTGTTTTTATATATACTGGACTTCTTAGTATTGTTGCTATTATTAATATTTTGTCATTTTCTCGAACAGACAAGTTCCTGTATGCAGATTTAGGGAAAAATTTCGAATTGCACATGAAGTATCATCAGCACAGTGATATATGCTTTTATTCTTTGTAAAATTAGTTAAACATGTATCATAAATAACAAAGAACCCAATACAAAATATTGTATGATTTCATATTTTTAATAACAGAGGAAATGCAAACACAGAATTCAAATTTTCAAATTGAATTTGATAAAGTCTAAGCAGCCCCACGAATGTCGTGTCAAGTTTTGTCTGTTGCGAAAACGTTACTACATAAAAAATACTGCAATCTTTATTCTCGGTATACAAAACTAGAGGAAAGGGTGCTAATGTGGCCCCAATTTGTTTTTTTGGCTACGATTAACAAAATGTATTCAGCTAACTTCTGTTCTGAGGCGAGAACATAGGCTTTCTATCTAGTGGTTTATTCACAACTGTATCTGTTGATCCTTCAAAGTCCTTTACAAGTCTTCTTGGGGCATTTCTCGACACAGAAAACAATTTAACAGCCTTTCTATAACCCATAGTTTTGTTAGCTTTTTTCATCCTATTACGCTCTCTATGTCTATCTATTATGAAAATAATAGTTCGTTTAAAACTGTGCATAATACAAACAACCAAAGAGAGCGATATTGAAAATATTATTATACACAACAAATCAAAAATTTTACAAGAAAATAGGTAACACATTTTTACTTTACCTTTGATATACTGAAAAGTCAATTTCTTCAAGTGTACCCGTTACTTTTAGTAAGAACACGATTTTGTCACAGTTGCAACCTATAAGTTCAAATTACTCACAGTTGAATTAGTATTTAGTACCATCTATGGAAAATTAATCGCAACAATATATTTACTATTTAGTACGCAAGAAACATTTTAGATGCTCCCACCGTTTTTATAATAAACCAAGGGACCAATATATCAGCAGGGGGGCACGTTACCACCTTCTCTTCTAGTGTTTTCAAGGAAGCAACTGCAACCTTTAGGATTGTCTAGGTAGAAAGCCATACTTGTAAGGAGTCACGAAGTTCTACAGCCGTTTGTATACACTTTTGTTAAAAAAAATTGAAATTCACGAGGAGAGTCAAGTAGTCTTGTAGTTATTAGCAGCATTCTTATAATTTCTATTATGCATTTGAAGAATTTTCTTGTGTTTGAGTGTATCTGGACTAATCCGCTTTATCTTTGCTATTGGATTAGTTACAAACGTGGTGTCTTTCTTATATTAATCCTCTAGACTAACATTATTAATCTCTTTATATGATATTACAAAATCGATTACTGTTTTCATTCAATAGGTTATAGTTTATTGTATTCCATATTGTTTAAACGGGGTTCTTTTTTTAATTTGTTAATTGTTATACGTTGTTGTTTGTAGTTATTTATTAACTTTTGCTTTTTTCTAGTTTTATATAACTGTAGTTCGTTGCTTGATTTTTTTTTATAAAAAATGACAGCTTTGTCATAGAATTAAACGAATTTTGACCACAATTATCAACTGAAGTCGTATGTAGTAAAAAATCTTTTTCTAGTATTACCAAAGTATATGTATGTGTTTAACTTAAATATGTTATGTGTAGTCTTGGTGTTACTGCGATGACGACAACAATCAGCCCCGTGATTAGTATGAATGTCAAAAAGGAATTGTAGGATAACACTAATATAAACGTCTTCTTCTCTGTATGTACATTGGTTCTTCCAATGTAAACAGACTCAATATTAAATAAATTGTTGCAGCTATTAAGAGTCTGATTATTTTTTGTAGTTATTGCCCATTGTTGCTTTAGAAACTTACAATGTCCAGTGTAGATCTGAAAGCTATTATGTATTTTGAAAAGCTTTTTTGTTTTTATATTTTGCTTAATATCCAGTTGCATTCCTCTTCAACTGATTCTCATTTTGTATGCTTAGTTGCCAAGATCGTGAACATTTATTCACTTAATGTCAGTATGTATTATTGGCGAGTGGTTAAAGATCATAGGTTAATTGTTATTTAATTCAATGTAAGGTGCTTAATTTTTATTATCTTGACTATAAAACTTTTATCTTAACAGTGTGTTGCAAAGCTAAAGTCACAATGTATTGTTGTACTGGTGCTTATTTTATTGCTAATTATTCAAACGAACGTTTTACAAATAAATAGTTCGTACGACTCGATTCTTAAATTATGTACATTAATAACTATTTAAAAAAACTTCTTGAATTAATAGCATCCATTTTTAATAATTGCAACTGTTAACGCTCTTAGGCTCTAAGGACTTGCTATAGGCCACTTATACAGAGCCTTCATTTAGAATCAAAACCCATGTGATCTCTGACGTAAGATGACGTAAATAATATGTTGATAAAACAAGAAATATTCCTAAGCTATCTAACCGGCCTAACCTTGAAAATTTAAAACGCAGAATAAATATTTAGATAACAACTGAAACCATTTTCGACATTTAGTATAACTGTTTTTCCGTTACTTAGTTGTGATTATTTACAATTTAAACCTAACCTGTAAAATTTTAATAGTCAATATATGTAAATAAAAAGTTCTGGAGGAATTCTATTTTTAAAAATATGTATTACCATACTGTTAAATGGGTTGCATATCTAAAAGAGGTCACGTAGGTTTCGGTATTAAATTAAAGCCCTTTACATTTTAGGTTGCAGGTTGCAGGAGTGCAAGTGCGCTTTATTACTCAAATACCAATAATACATGAACAAAATACTTGATAATATGAAAACTAGACAAGCAAGGATTGCTATCTTCTTCTTGTAGTAAAAAATATTTAAAACTTCTTATAACAAAGGGCGATTGTGGCGCAAATTAGACAGCGATAGAATACATATTAGATTAGAACAGATATCGAATTTTCAAGAAAGTTGTGACCCAATATACAGATTGAGATTTCAGTCATTTTATGTGCTTTATTTTATATAGTAGTTCTATAATGGCAAAGTATTATAAAATATTTAATTGTGAATCAGATACTAACAATTGAATTTTGATAACTAAATATTGTTTGAAAAAAAATCATAAAAATTGGTAATTAACTTATATAAAGACGTTTGTTATACTGAAGCTTTTTTGTTTCGTGTTTTTGCAAATGCATACGTCCACTATGTTGAAAGTTAGTATATACCTTAACTGCTTGACGTCATATTATATAAAAACAGTCTGGAGCACCTAAAGATAATCTTATAAAAGCTTTTGTTTAAACTGTTTTGAATCTCGTATACATTTCCTATCTGTGGGATAATAGTCATGAACACAATACATATAATGCGTTTTACGTACTTAAATGTTTGTACGAAATAAGAACATTTCTTAGGTAGCAAACTTTACATCTGACTATTGTTAATTGATGTTTATATGACGTTAATTAATGATATTTTTGTTTATCTGATTTTTGTCTTTGAAAGTAACTCAAAAAGAGTGTTCGATGTTATTTTTTTTTTTATTTATATAGCAACCCTTGCTGCTGGCACCCTACGTAAACGTATATAGATGGTATTGTGATCGAAGTGACAGTATTACGAGTGACCCTTTCAAATTCCCGTTCAATATTAGGCAGCTGTTGGTAGCTGCCCATTGGTCAATAGATAGCTCTTATTTCCACGGTATCTCCGCCTTTTTACACATTAAGCCAAGTATCTCATACATACATATGCAGATATAATACAATACAATATTGAGTGTAGCTAGTGCCTTTACATTGTACATTTGAAACTTTAACAGATTATTTTTAATGCCGATTCGGTCTACTTAAAGGCGGTTTTTCGAAAAAAAAGTAAGAGATACAGGTAAGCAACAGCATGGTTTGATACCCGAGTAGTATTTATGTATTTATTAAAATGGAACAGGAAGGTGTAATTAAGGCCGGCTATTTCAACGGAGTTTCCCCAATTTGTTTCGAGTAGAAAAGGGACGCGCTCGTCATAACCGTGACACTAAATAACAATATCTGTCCGGCCGTATGTTTTATGTTTGATTTTAATGTTTCGCAGTCGTAAAGAGGTCGTAAAAACGTAAAAAATTTCAACGTCAATTTATAACACTTGTAATGGACCTTTAGGCCTTCATTCTTGTTTGCCTGGCTCCAACTCTTGGAAGTTCAGGGTCAATTTCGTCACTTAATTTCTTTATGACACAAAATTGTTACCGTCGCTCTACTTTATTTCGAAACAATAACTTGCAAGACGTTGTCGGTACCTTTTGTTAATAGGTACGGTTTATTCCAGAACTTATGTACCCCCATGTGCTAGAAAGTAAAGGAAATCTATGATCTTTTGTTATACGGTTCATTTGTGAAGATAGGTTGTACAGGGTGTCAAATGAATAGTGTCGGACAAATAAACAGTATAAAACTAATATCACAAGAAAGGTAAATCCAAAAAAATTACCATCATATATTAAAATAATTTTTCCTTTAATTACCAAATTTTGTTAAAAAATTTTTGTTGAATCCGGGCCTGACACGTGTATACAAGAAAAAACGGGACGCTGCAAAAATTTCTAATAGACAGAAACATATTTTTTATCAAGTTGAATGATATGAAAATAAATGCTTATTGTACTCTATAAATGCATTTGTTTACGAAGCAGCTTTGCTGCTCTATGAATTGCACATGTGGTCTTTTCACAAATATTCTATTTGTAACAAGGGCACACATTACTACAGATTTTATTCATTTGGACTTGTTTTTTCGTAGGAATCAGGTGTTTTTGTTTTTTTTTTATTACAGTAACTTTCAATATTAAAGTACAGCGATATATTATTACCCAATGATCTGGTAATTAATAATTTACTATTTGAGATCACGTTCGTAGTTAATAGTTTTTTTCTTTTCAAATAATTTGTGGTAGTCTTGAAAAGGACTCTCTGATGAGAAACAGGACAATGTAGTAATGTCCGCAATTACTACCACGTGCTCCGGATACACGGTTCTGTGCGACGGCAAAACTTATCATATTGTCATATTGATTGTCGCCATCCTTCTTATTTTCAGTTTTAATGTCGTTGCTACTATAAAATAATTCGAGTGTCCGCAAGCTCCTTTATATCACATCTAATATTGACGACTGCTTCCTTTTATTGACTAATATATGTTCAATTTGTGCTTGGATGTTCGTGCTTAGTATTGATAATTACCATATTCTCTCATTCTGTTAGACTGCACGATCTGTATCCATTCTTATTTGTTTCTTCAGCTATTCCAAACTGCAAGGTCAATTGGTATAAATCTTTCTCTTGAAGAACCGCAAACATATTACGCTGAGGCTAAATGCGACTAAATCAATGCCTTTGTTTGAAATAAGCTGCCTGGATAGATGGCTTTAAATGGCCACGGTTACCGTATGGCAATTCACGCTATCTTGTTGGAACCAGTAGTATTACATGTCCTTAACGCGGAAAAGATGGGACTTTTTTGCATGTTTGCTGTTGTTTTTTCCAGCGTTGCTGCAACTATTTCAAACTACAAAATTTATTGGTGTCGATATTTCTTCTGAGGAATAGCAAAAAAAATAAATAAAACGGTGGTGGCGGTTACTGGATGGCAACTCTCAATCCTGTTGGAGCCAGTAGTATTCCATGGATACGATATTATCGTTGATGAATGGAATCAAAATATCGGTACTCATAACCCGCTAACGTCAGCTATTTAGTATGCAAGTCACACAGTCGTAATCTTCAATCAAAAATATCCCATGGCGCGCCCAGTCAAAAAAAAAAACATACAACAATTACTTATTAATCATGTATCCTGGATTTTTCAAAATACACAACCCACGATTTTGTTCATGACTTTGCCAGAGAATCAGATTCTGTAATTAATTATTATTAACTGTTGCCTCTAAAATTAAAAACAAGCCGTGGAGATTGTTTGGAGACAGAGGACTTATGTATTTACTTGTTGTTGACAGTTTTTACGTGCTTTAACTAGCTCTTATTTGGTGTAACTCTTACAGTGATTAAGTAAAGTTTTCATGCAATTTGTTATTTAAACCGCCATATCTTTAAAACAAAGCCCGACCGAGGAATATGTTATATGGCAATTGTTTTGCTTAGAATACAATATCGAACACGAATTTTCATTTTTGGTTTCATGGAATAAATCACCCCGGTACATCTTCGCTGCCATTTAACACCTAGGTTAACTGAATGCATGTTTATTTAATTCAATCTCTTTTTCTCCAGGGTTAGTGTATCATTTAGTAAATCGTTGTCATTATGTCATTTAAAGATTAACTGAAATTAAAACCCTGCTGCAAGTTTGTTTATATCTTTACGATTTTAACTCTGTGTTATAAATATTTCTGTGTCCCTTTTCTATTGTAGTACAATATTATCTTCCCCGAAGGGTTCGGTAGTTGGAGAATTTTTGTATGTCAAAAGTGTCGCATGTGCACCCTACGGATGGAAACGTCTTTGTTTGTACGAATGACTGTTCGCGTAACGGCGTCAATAAAGTGCGGCTCTTCAAAGTAAACTTGTGTATCATAAACCTGTGTTTATTGTATCTCCGCCATAGCCTGTCTTTATAAATAACTGTAAAACGTTTTATGACGTTCAGGCGCCTTAATTTGGACTGTTAGACGGCATCATTACAGTTAGCCCTGTATAAATAATCGGTGGTTTATCTTGTCGTCAGTTGTTTGTTTTAAGGAATTAAATTGCTGTCGATGAATCCACACCGGGAATGATCGTTTTTTCAGTCATTAAATGAGTCGCAATTAGACCTATTTGATCTATTTCCAAAGCACTACTATTACACTACGATTACATGCATGCATTGCGTATACATCATACGCATACATTCATCAAGAAAATGCGATCAGGAATGTATCAAAGATCTTCAATTTAGACATCAATATTGCCGATATTCGATGATTTCGCAATACTGTGTGACTGACTGGAATTAAAGTGTGTATTTCGAGATAATATCCATAGATTACATTCGAAAATCTGGAGTAATTCCGAAATTAGCACATGTGCGATACAATTTCTGTGAATGTCTTTTCTAAAGTGATTCCTTTAATTTTTAACCAAACGAAAGTTTTATGAAAGTCGTCCGTAAAATTTACGGTCTTAACCTAAATAAATCTAAAAGCAAAATACAAACATAAAGAAATTTTATCAAGAAGATTTTATGTTAGATCTTAATTTTGATGTCAAAGAGGATATCGTCTTATAAGAAACTTGCAAGAGCAGCGTAAAAACAAGTAAAGAGTGTTATGACACAAGGGTAAAGCTTCTTTTACTATAAACTTTTACTAGAAGTAATTACAAATGTCTAAGTTTATAGAACAGCGCAATATTATTAGTACATAGCCTTACTATAAGTAAATGTATTATAGGAAATCTGGTGACTACTTAATTAATTCTGTCACTGTGGAGCGGGTAACGAATTGTCATGAGTCAAACAGAGTTATCTCCCGCGGGGCTGTGAACCCCTG
>SMLS01072565.1:0-27688 GCA_004785975.1 Popillia japonica
CAATTTTTGTCCTTAATCTAAGGGAGAATTCACCGTGTAGTGTCTTTATTGTATTCAAAACATTATAAAGAGTATTTATAGATTCCTCTAATTTCAAATGTTGGGTTTCAAAATATCGAATTGTTTCGGTTAACTCACTAACATTATTTTCTATATATTGTAATTGGTTTACTAGATTAGATTCTTGAGAACTTATTTGTATTCAATTTTCAAATGAAACACCCCAAAATTAGATAGATGAACCATAAAGCTCTAACTCCATAATGATCACTTAATCATAATTATGTAAATATATTTTTGAAATGTCACCTAAGATGAAATTAAGCTAACTATTTGCAATTAACAATTAAATAATTGAACAAAAATAAACAAATGAATTCAGGAAGAATGAACTCTAATTTCAGTTTGAACTAAAGTAAAATTAATGAAATCTGAAGAAGTAAATAACATAATTTTAAAGCAGGCGTACCCATATTACGTTGCACTGGGTATCGCTTACTCATTGCTAGTCCACCCAAGGTTGCCTAAAATGTGCCCCTCTCTAGTAATAACACTGTTAGTTGCTGACGCCTTCTAACATCGCCCTTGAGGTCTTCAAATCGAACTGCTGGCCTTCACCACGTTGCGATTGCCTTTGAATTTATTTGACTTGACGCTGCTCGTGGGCTGTTATGACTAGCATAAGGTAAAAATGTTAAGGCCTATTCGTTCCATTAATACCGTACCCAATCTCATGCAATTTTAGCAATTTAATTTAAATAACTTTGTAGTGTAACTAGAAACACATTCAGTAAAATTGGTTTGAAATGTCTCTTATAATTTAAAAAATGTACGTTTCCAGTTAAGCTAATAAAATCAGCAGCAATTTCCAGATAAACCGACATACATATGTATGTTATTGATGTTAATCAGAAAATTGGAAATAATACAGGATAAATTTTCTTCAATAACAATGTGCGCATTTTTTAATGGAATTTGGAATTTCATATTTTCAAGCAAAAATATTGTACATTTTTGTATTTTAAACGCTTCAATGCAGTGCGTTTGCATAATTTTATTAAAATAAGAGAATTACATATCCATATTTGAATAAATTGACTTATATTAATATAATATCTCCTTATAATCAAATATTCAAGTCCGGTTAAATTTATGTGTTTCTACAAAGAGGTTAACTGTAGAAATGCAGAATGTTGCTTTTGAATCCGTTTAAAAAGGTCCGTATGAACGAGTGCAAAAAAACCTCTTCCAAACAAAATTTATCAAGGGCTACTATGTACTATATGAAAAAGAACTAACAAAACCGACGCTTGCGCCTACGTTTCGAAATTTAAACGAATTTTCTCGCTGATTATCGCAGTGCGCGTCGTGGCGCCCAACTAGTAAGCACAGCAGCAAGACAAATGTAATATAGATCACCGAAAACCCGGGAATATTACGCGATCATCGCGTTTAGCAACGATGAGAAGTTTACTTCACGCAGACGTTGCATATCTTGATAATCTCGAAAACGGTACCGTTAGCTTCGCAAATGAAACATGTGGGATATTTGACTATTATTTGGAATTACTTCATCAGTACTACATTCCGGTAATGATATTTGTTGGTTTAGTCGGAAACTTTTTGTCAAGCGTCGTCTTCTTGACAACTTATTTAAAAATGAGAAGTTCCAGCTACTATTTGGCGGCACTAGCCATCGCGGATTTTGTATTTTTAGTAGTTTTAACCATCGTTAATTGCAGTTTTAATGAAATCTTCGAGATTTTCAACAAAGAAGGCTGGTGCCAATTTCTCGTTTATATTAGTTCAGTGGCTAGTATCTTGAGCGTTTGGCTAATTGTTGCTTTCACGGTGGAAAGATTTATAGCTGTTCAATACCCCCTGAGAAGGCCATCGATTTGTACAGTGTCTAGATCAAAAACAACCGTGTGTGTACTTTCAGTTATGGCGATTATTTCTCAGTGCTACGTTTTCTGGACAGCAGGCGTTGAAAAAGATGAGAGCAATGCGGACGTGTGCAGTTTGATACGTGAGCAATTGCCCGTGATCAAGGTGATCAACACAATTGACTGCATCACCACGTTGATTATCCCATTCGTATTGATCGTTGTCATGAATATTATGATCGCCAGAAATTTATTCAGATTCAGCAGGAAGATGAGAAGCAACACCATAGAGGAAAGCGGCACGTCGGAAAAAAGTATAGATTCGAAAGACTCCAGTAGGGTAAGTAAAATATCGTGATTTAACATTTTTAGAATTGCACTGGTAGCTTTAGTTGTGCATTAACTATGTAACGAATATTAAAAAAACATAATATGTGTTAACGAAAAGCAAACAGTAAATCCCTGTACGATATCCTAATAGTAGCTTAGCGAAATAATAAATTGCATTGAGAAGAAATGTCGAAATTAGTAATTTATTACATATCAATTTCAATTATTTTAATATTTTGAAAGTAGTAACCTTTTTCGAACAAATGAAAAAAAAATCCTTTACTTCCGCACCAAAATAAATTGCCGTCATATTGGGCGTAGTAGATGTTAAAATTTATGTATAAAATTTAATTGTAATTTCTAATCTACCTAAAAGTGTAAAAGTATGTGAGTATGTGTAATAATTAGTGGTTTTAATCTGTGTGGATAATCACCAAATAAGCTTTCATCGGTAAGACATTTTTTTTTAAAGCGTAATTATTTTAACGAGAAAATTTCATTCATATTCTTGTGGTAAAAGTATTAAAATATTATATTTAATTCGATAGCTGAGTGCAAGTATCACTGATGCTTTGTATGATGATGGTTGTGCTGGTTGTGATATTTGTTTTTCTTGTACCTAAATATAAATCTCAGGTAGTTGCAATTGTGTGCCAGTTGCATCTTGTTTCACGTAGGAATAGTTATGATTAGCAAAATAGCATATGTTTTAATGTAGAATTTGCTCATCTCCAACATTAGCGACATAATTACTAAGTTTCCAATTTAAGTTACTAAACAAAAGGTAAGCTAAGGTAGTATTACAAATTCATGGATTCTAATGTGAACTAGCGTTGGAAATAGAAACTATATGAAGTATGAAAGTAATTAAAAACGATATATGGCTGCCAACATCAACAAAACCGACTTTATTTGTTATTGTAAATCTCAAGAGCACGAAAATTCTCTGAAAAGTTTAGCTGTAAATTGGAAACAATGTTCTTATTACTACAGAATTTATGAAGTAGATACATATATACATACATACATATGTATGTATGTAGGTACAATATCAGGCAACGCGTATAGTAATGCGTTAGTGCATCTTAAATATTTGCATGTATACTGGCGGTAATACCTGCAAAACAGTAACATATACAACATTTTATCTGTAGATTTTCATTTACAAATACCAAGGAAATAGTGGTGTTACTGCATTTCTAACACCCTCAAGATCTAATATGTTAGTTGTTAGTTGTAGTCCAATTAAGAAGATTTGTGCGCGTACACATATTATCTCTAGCAATGAATATAAACCGAAAACGTCCATAATGCATGTATTACATGATGATGAGTAGAACTGCGATTTTCACCGGGAAGCGGAGAATATTTACAATTCTTTGTAATTTATAAGTAGCTTAATCGTATGACGGGTAATCTATACCTCTACAACCCTTGACGGTTAACCATTAGTTTATTTCTCAGTTTTGCTCGCAATATATTGACTTCGTATTTATGATAATTTATAATGATTGAGATAATCGTTTTCAAGGAAATGCAAGTAACTATATAACATAGATATCTATTTTCCACGTATTTTTTCCACTTTAATGTCAAATCAAACTCCATTCGATCACAAATCAATTTATTTCAGAACCTATATTAAAATTATTAGGTTTAACTTTGACAATGGGAGAAATTAACACTTACTAACTATTTTTTTTCTTTAAGATCGTAACACTGTCAAAATCAAAGCTATGCAGTAATTTGTTAGAATGCTTAGACAAAACAGATTTCGCTGTTATGTCAGCTATGTGATCCAATGTACTGATGATTATAGATGCGTTTTTAAAATATTGTCTAGTTTAACCTACGTAACATTTACTACCATCTTGGCAGTCTAATTTATATACGATATTACTTTGATTATCTTTTTTAATGTTAGTTTTTAAATTTGTAAACAATTGTCTGTTATTGTGAGGTGTAAATTTAACGCCCATATCTGACTTTTTAAATTCAGATTTAATATTCTCACTTCAGTCGTTAATGTAATGCTATGGCATGATAGATGTATTTACAATTTAGTTTAGTGCATGTGTTGTATATTTTATCTATTGCTTTCTTTATATACATATATATATATTTAATTTTTCATAAAATGATGAATAAAACTGCGATCTTGATCAGGAGGTAGCAAATATGTATTTATGATTAATTAAGTAGCTTAATAATCTGGTAGGTAATCTAGATACATCTATTGAAATGTTGACGTCTATCTCTCAGTTCATTTCTCAGTTTCACTCACAATATAACGAATACTTTGTAATTATCATAATTTACAAGATTAAAATAACGATTATTTCAATCATTTCAAGGAAATATAAACAACTGTTTAAAAAATCGAATGAATAACGCAATGTAACTGAAAAAGCAACTCTGAAAAGTTAGCTGAAACAAAAGGCCAGGCATTTTAATTTTGTGGAAATATGTTCGGAAATAATCAGATAAAGAGCTTGGGTGGTGTATCATGTCATAACCAAAAAATACGGCCAGACATATTGTATATCTTTTATGGTAATTATTTCTATAATTAAAAGTGCGCATTGTCAGTTGTTACATTAATTAATATAATACAAGAATTACTGACAAACTGATTCCACAAACAATGCCGTAGATACTTATATTGTGGGTAGATGCAAAACTCGCCCACTTTCAGTTTTATTGAAAACATGTGGGCAACTATGAAATATGAAAAAAGGACCGCGTGGGGAGATATAATCGGAACAGCCTATGCAATTGTGCGTTGTATTTGTTTGTTCTTCTCAAGTTCATGTGTGCAAAATGTTTTCCGGGTTGTAATTTCTTTGCCAAAGTTGCTAGATTTTATATTTGATATATACAAGAGATAACGGACCAATAAAAATGACGTTCGAGGTTTTTTAATAACGCTCAAAAAACGAATTTTCTTATTTTACCGCCCGCGCCGCCGGCATTCTTACTTGGCCTTTCGGATAGAAACTAAGAACGCATTTCCAAAGCTATTTTGGTCCTTCGATGTAATACTGGTTTATACTATCCGATACCGACTTTCGTATTTTTATATGAACATCGATAGCTTTTCATATCATTAAGAATGTTCTTCAGTCGTGTATAACATATTGCATTAATTTCAAGATTATATAAAGTAATTATAAACTTTCAAATTATAAGACATTTACGTTATCGTTTACTTTTTCTATTTCGTTTTTATTGGTGTTGATGGAAATTTGTCGAAGTGTGTCAATTGTTTTAATATTTTGTAATTTTTTTATTTACAAAAATAAAAACAAAAGTAAGAGTTGCGCAGTTTTTGTGAATATTTTCACTGTTTTCCCTACAATTCTTTTATAAATTATAGTGAAGACAGTGTCTCAATGTTTCGTGGGACATCATCACAATTCCTAATAACTTCCTAAAAATATCCAAACAATGTTGTGGCCTCGTTGCTCTGGGTCTTTTCCTACATACATGCTATTTAGAAAAATACAAAACTTAAGTTGTAGACAGTGGTATCCATATACGGGCTAATGAATGCAACTGCAAATTTGGGTCACGCTGAGCATCTAGGGGGTAGTTTTTTGAACAATAATGGACGCACCTAGTCTTCTTATCTTGAGATACAAAGTTATGGTCCACAAGAAAAAACAAATAGCTACGAACAAATAGGCTGTTTATTATTGTACAATAGCAGTACAGTGATCTTCTAAATTTTAATTGAACCAATGTTTCACAGCTTCATCTATGCAGATGATAGGCGTTACACTCTATTGACATTGACTTATCGATACAGTGTATTATAAAAGTGAAATGCCACATTTTTTTTCTTTCACAGGTGCATGCTTTAAAGATTCAAATTTTGATCACTTCCTGATTCGCGTTGTTTAAATCAATTGAATATGAGTTACCTGAATTACTTTATTTTGTTATCAAGAAAACTTTTTATGAAGTTAGCTCGGCTACTATTGGGTCAACTCATCAGAGTATAATGTCATGGTTTCATTGTACATTGTGACAACTCTTTCTAAACCGTTACAAATTGAATTATCAGGTTAGAAGTCTTCACTCATCTACGCGTTTTTGACCTTTATTTGTTCTAAAGATAAAGGACGAAGAAGGGGTTTTGTCATTTAATCGTTCGATCTTAGACATCAATGTTTTGTTTCAGCTGAAGCTTAAGTTGTGTAAAGAGTATATTATTTAGTATTATTATCAGCTTAGAAGTCTTCACTCGTCTAAGCTTCTTTTATCTTTATTTATTCTAAAGATAAAAGACGAAGAGGGCGTTATGTCATTTAATTGTTCGATCTTAGACATCAATATTTTGTTTCAGCTGAAGCTTAAGTTGTGTAAAGAGTATATTAAGTGTATATTTAAGTGTAAGTATAATGCTGTGTATTCAAAAGTATTAATTATGTTGATATCCCCTAATATTCATTGCTAGAAAAAAAGTAAAACAATCTACGTTTTTCATCATTTCCAATGCCTAGTTTAACAAAAACTTTTAAATTAACGAAAAATAAGGTCATTCTAAATTCCTACCGTCCTACATATATTATATAGAAGTAATAAGTGTTGGAACAACCCTCAAAAAGTTCGAAGCAAATTTTGAGGTGAATTCACAATTCAATATTTTTGCCTTATAGGATAACAACCAATAATTCATGTTAAGGGTTCGAGCATGTACATTCTTCATAGTTTGTTTTAATAGTTTTTGCCTACCACATAAATAAACTCTCATGAGAAGCTAAGAAACAAACATTTGCACAATTCATGAATTTAAAGGCGCTGATTTGCTAAGATATTAACAGTATTTTATAGATAGACATCGTTTAAATAGTCGCTTTTGTAACAACTGACAAAACAACTACTATTATTTCAAAAAAACTTCTGGTTTTCCAATTCATGGGATTTGTAATGTATACGCGGGGAATCTAATGTAGTGATTAGTACATTTATATCCTAAGAGTCATATTTCAAGTTTGTGGTGCGGCTTGGCCTGCGAACTGAACACTTTTGTAATGACATCAAACACGAACTACAAATATGATCATAAGCCTAGGAGTAACGCTTTCACACACTGATTCTTTATGAGTTTACTGTTCTGAGTCCCAAATTCCTCGGCGACACTAAATGTTAATTTGATCTAAGAGGAAACTTTGTAATTAATAGCTAATCGATGCATTTTATAATTAATGAGGAACACGAAACCTAAATGAATACATTCACTTGGTTGTATATTTACAAGAGAGTAAGAACTTATAAGCACTTTATATTGTAACAGAGAGAAATACGAACAGTTGGATACAAGTAGAACACTGCTTACAGGACTAGATTCGAATCAGCGTGTAACATCGTCTCACTAGATTAGTACTTCGGTCCACCTAAAGTTCGCTGGTAGTGCATAATTAATAACACAACATTATATACTTACCACAGAACGTAACAAAACGAATTCAGTTGGCAAGCAGAAAACCTGTCGTCTGTTTATTATTTTCACATACATACATGTATGTATGTACAGTAGCGTTAGGGTGATGATACAAAGCGACCTAAAACATCTATTATGTCCCTAGTTTCGCTGTTATTACAACTGGTCGATCAGTCCAATTCCATTTAAAAAGTACAACATTCAATTTAATATGCTCCTAGGTGCAAGATCCTTTAATTGCAAAATGCAGAGCAGTTTAAGAGTAGATGCATGTATGTTTCATCCTCTTCCCCACGAAAACTACATTCGGCCTCCTTTGTTATTACAAGTCTACCTAGGTGTCTATTCAGTTTGCAGTGGCCTGATAGAATGCTTGTCGATATACGAATATTGGTTTTGCTCAGGTTGATCCATTCTGAAGATCTCTTGTCGTTATATGTTTCTAGAAAGGGTTTAGCTTGCCTTATGTCATGGAGTTTCTCGCAGTATTTGGATTTTCTCTGTTCTACTTCAATTTTGAGCTTCTCCCCCTTGTCCCACAAATGTTTCTATCAATGTTGAACTGCACGTATCTTTGAATAGCATGTATTTCAGTATTTCAGGAAGTTACTTGGGTACATCCCCAAACTTTCGAAATATTAGGTTCTAAGCCCATATACCCCTATTTCACTTTCCTTGCCAATTTGGTGGCCTCGGTGTACCATTGATGATGTTGCTATTGAGTTTCAAGGTGGTATTTTTGTCCCATTCGTTTTTGGTAGCTTTGTGGGAAATCTTTTTACAAAGCTGAACTTTTTGGCAAGTCGTCTCGGTGCATGTCCTAAGTTTTCTCGCCTACAGTAGGCGGAGACATATGCTTAACCAATCTTGATCATTTTATGTGTAGCCCTTTTAGGTATCCACCAGAATGAGGTTTAGTATCACTTCAATAGCTGCTGTAGGATAGGGTCTCATTGCTCCAGTTATGCATATATGTACATCTAATTTTTGCACGTTGTTAATATTGCAGAATTGCTTCCAATTTATTTAATAATAAAATTACGACGGTGAAAAATATCGTTTACGAATAATTTGCATGAAATGTAACTGTTAATATCACGCACAATAGGCGTAGTTGTTATCCACTGGGCTACGAAGGCTTGCTTGTTGAGAAACAAACATTATCGATATAAAAAAAGGAATGAACTTAGCGCGTTCATTCGACGCATTTAGGATAAAAGCTCGTACCTGGGTACTGAGGAAAGGTTCCTCTATAGCATAGTTGAGATACATTAAAATCCGTGTCAGACAACCCTAGTGTTCCCCTTGTTAGTGGGGCTTCTGTTGAGGCCCACTGATACACAGTAGAAAGTCGTCTGAGAATTATGTCACAGAGAATTATGTCACAGAGATATGTCACCATATCATCAGCATACCCTCGACAGGATATGTCTAGTTTGGTCAAGCTGCATAGTTTAGAGTTTATCTACTGTATACACACACATATGTATGTTACACTATTTGAAATTAAAAAAGATTAAGAGGCGTTACTAATAGATTTTAAGAACATCATCGCTTAAAGATATTTAACAGAATAAACATTATCAGGTAAACAGTTTCACCAAAGTAATTTTTTACAAAATACTTAACGTAATAAGTTGTACAAAACAAACACTGGACTTACAATCGATATAAATTGGCTATCTAAGCCAAAATCTCTTATGAAACTACAACTTATGTAATTTCTCAGGTAGTATTCTGTGATCGCTAATCGCTAATCGCTTTTATAGTAAGCCAATTGTAGTTAATTTAGTTTATTTTTTGAAACCGCTTTCATTAAGGTGATTTTACCTTAATAGACGATATACCTATAGATAAAAAGTGTATACTGTGTGACTCTGCAGATATATATTCAACCGTCTTTCTTTTTAAAAGCTGGTGAAACTTCAGCAATGACACGTAATTTATTATTAATATGTCAACTGATTTAGTACTCGTTTTACAGGATTCCGTCCAATTTCTAATTAATTAAAACAGAATGTATGAAAACAGACGAAACCCATGAAAAGCCACCTACGACAAGAAAGACAAAATAGCCGGAATTGGGTTCGTATAACTCCACTCTCAATTTAACCTTACAGAGTAGGTATCGTAAATGATCTATAAACGACTTTTCGAATGTCGATAACGAAAATTTCAACATCAAAGCGTGCTTTTTCGCAAATTGTTTACAGAAGGATTTTAAATATATGATGTTATTTTTTTGTTAAAAAATGACGTAAAAGCATTATGCAAGGGCAACGAAATGAAAGTTATACATATTATACGCATATATTGTACAACTATCTTTCATATTAAATAGCATTTATAGTTATTTCAACTACCAGAACGTTATCAATAACCAACATTAAAACTACTATATTTGAAATGTCAATTGTCTAATCTGCTTTCTTCCCCTAGCTCTGTAGTATATTTTGCACCAAAGAATCTATTGCCCACTTAAATGATTCAGCTAGAGGGTACTAGTGGTGTAGCAGGTAGTGTACTCGCTTCCTAGTCCGGAGATACAGAGCTCGAGTTCTAGTATATTCTTTCCAAATTTAGTTTTAGTCGTAACTAACGTTACGACTAAAATCTTGTCTAATATCTTATGTTGCTGATACTTTTTTCCACTTCTAGGTCAATTATAACACTTTTAATTCGATTAAAGATCAATTTTTATTAATGTAATAATAATCTTTAATCGAATTAGAAGTTGACCTAGTAGTGGAAAAAAGTATCAGCAACATAATATAAGTACATAAATGTGATAAAAATACCTATGCTTGTCTAGTATGTAACTTTCTTTATGTGAACACTACTTCAGTTTATTCAGAAAGTGATTAAAGGAAGGAAACTCTGGTATCACTCTTTACCCATAGTATGCCATTTAGATCTACCTCGATTTTTAGCAATTAAGTAGTTTTTTAAATTTCAGTTTAAACTTTTTCACCAATGTGAAACACCATGTTCACACTGTGTATGTTCACTGTGTTTTTTGCGGGACAACAATGCTGCGCATGCTTATGATATGCGTAATGTAGATATACACTTGCCCATGCACAGATTCACTTTAACATCCAAGAGCATCATATGCTTGGGAATTAAAATTTATAATAATTCCGCGCACAATGCGCAATTTAACACTTTCCATTTTTAAGAATGAATTGAAACAATATTTGGTAAATTTGCCATATTACAGCTTTGAAGAATATTTTAATAATTAATCACTACTGTAGCCCTATTTCTGTTATATTATCTTAGTTTTTAAAACGCTAGCCTTTAGCCACACGTAGTTATTATGTTGTTTGACAGTATCCCATAAGTTTTGTGTACTTCTTTTTGGGAAATAAATGTTTATTATTATTGTTATTATTATATTACTTGTGTACGTGAATAATTTATCACTGTTAGCATCACAGACAGAATGGCGAATCTAACAAAATTAAAAAATAAGATTTTTATTTGATTTTTATTCAATTATGAACTAACACAGAGTATAATCGAGAAATTAAATAAATTATTTACGTAGTAATGTTGTAATTCTAGTCTGTAACAACTTGTAAATGTATGGTATGTAGATCATAATCAACGCAAGTTTGTGTCTATATTAGGTATTTGTTTACATCAGGTTATTTTGTTTATCTATCTGTATATACTCGCAGTTCGAGCTTATACGAGAAATACTTTTTGCCACTACATATATCCAAAAATAAATTTAATTGAAGTTTGAGTTTAATAAATTACTTTTACGATTCATACAACAAATAATACTTACATTTTTCTTGTGTATTACATTCTTGGTAGCAACCGGCATTTAGTTTTCTGCTTCTGGATTTTATGGACTTTAATTTTAGTTTTCAATTTGTTACTGTGGACCTGTCAACATATTCGACTTACTAGTAATTTCTTTTCAACTATAAAACTAGTATGCACATTTAGTTCAGCATGGTACTAGCGCAATCAATTACACGAGGATTTAATAAAGGTTGCAGTGGGGATTTTGAATTATTGTAGTGAAAAATGTATACCTTGTGCACGCCTGCGAGCGGTCAATACTTAACCTGTCTGCGCTATATTCTAATATACAATTGTATTGACATTGGCTAAATATATCTAGATATTTTATCTAAATGACATACTTACATCTTGATCAGTATTGATAGAGTAAGCTAGTTATTCGAAGTATGTTTTGATAGATTTGTTGCAAGTTCGGAAATAATACTAAAAACTATGTATTTTTCTGTTAAAATCATTTCCAATTTTAGTAAACGTCAAATTAGATAGCGAGCGGTGGGGATGCGTCGTAATCGTCTTTAAAAGCGCGTACTTATCGAGGTAGTAAAAGTATTTTAACTATATTTGTCACTGGCGGTTCATAATGTTTTTGGTATAGTATAATATGATACACGGTCAATCGCGAGTAGTCTTTAATGCTTACAATTGTTTTTATAAATGTAAAAGTACATTAGTGCCATTAAGTGAAACAAAAGAATATGTTCATGAAGCAACTGGGGTATCGGTGCGATAATAGAAAAAAATATATTCAAGAGGAAAATACAATATCACAGTGCACATATGCACAGTGCATGCATATTAAGTAACTCCAACAAACAATTCTCCGTGGTAAATAATGCAAAGGTAGTAAATTTAAATCATACTCAAACTTGTTATAATCAATTCTTTTCAGTTCCTGTATGAGTAAAATTTAGGTTCTATATTTGGCGAGATACATAAGACGTTACAATATACAGCATCATGATCAGAGAAGTCGCATGATAACACCCCGGAATCAGAAAATTCAACAGTACTTGTACAAAAAACAACATCAAGTAACGAGATTGAGTTTTTAGTTAAACGTGTTGGCCGGCTAATAATTTGTTTCATATTCAACAAAATAAATAGTGGACGTATCATGCACTTTAAGCAAATCTATATCAAAATCACCACAGCAAAGCACCCTGTCCGCAATGAATATATAACTAATTGTATAGTTGCGGGAGATCTAGAGGATCTGGATGAAATTTAATCAAGAAGTTCATTACAGTAAAAAGTTTTAAACCTTCTACATCGCGTAACAGGTAGTACACATCCACCGAATAATAATAATTGCATTATTTGGACCAATTAGCTGGAAATTCGCGGTATTTGTATGGAATCATTAGAAGATGTGGCAATATTTCGTAAAGAATTTTGTTTAACCTGAGGAGGAATTCGTATACGACTAGAACGAAGGCAATTAAGATACTGTTTCTTACCGCATGTAGGTTTACATTTAGACACACTAAATTGTAGTTGCTATTGCTGGAACAAAAGTACAGCAAGATGTTTGTTACAGTTAATCAATTGGATACACTCCATAGCGCATATTGCCACTAAAACTACAACTTTAACTATACCTACATTCTACGAATATACGTATGTTGTTACTTTTTACATAATTACTCTTTAATATATATGTATGTATATAATTGATCTTAATTTACAGCATTCTAAATCTAACGAGTCAGCTTTTCGATGATAAGTTAGAGATTAAGGCATTTACATCACGATGTAATTACGGAAATCAGTAAGTAACACAAGTACCTATGTTTAACCTTCTACTGGCGTTGTGGGGTCGCTGAGACCCCAGCAGATAATATTAGCGCTCTATTATCTAGTATTGTCATAGTATCAGCATGTGGCTCCATCTACCATCAAATAAGGTACTTAGCTTGCGACAGGCGTAGACAGAAATCAGTTACGGCCATAGGTATTGCTAATATATGTAGACAAAGCGCAGAATAGCAACTTTGCTCTTGGCAATTTTTTTTTAAATTAGTATGTTTTTAAGAGTTTTACACGTCTTTTTGTAGGATAAACTTTATATTTTGAAATAACATAAGGTACAACATGTTCACTATCTGTTACACTGTTTTTTTATGAATAAAGGAATGTTTGTGTATTTGACATGTTTTTACTTATTGGAATATTTATTGCGTTTTTCGTAAGAATTCATAATTTGTAAAAGTCATATTCGTCACAACTGATTTTAGAAGAGTTACCAAATCGTAATTTATTTGCAAAGTTAGATATGCACACGTACACACACACAGAGATGTAAAAATTTGTGGGGTCGTATAGGCACCACGACGCCAGCTAGGTATAAAAATTTCACCACGCCAGTAGAAGGTTAATGTGGCGTCATGTGGGGGATTTGAAACAAACTAGAATTTCTCGTTACTTTGAATGGATGCCGGCGTATTTTGGAGAGGTACATAGATGGTAACGATAGATTAGTAGATGATGTAGTGATTCGCTTTTAGATGTGAAAATGATTTCCATGATTTTCTGCGCTAAACTATTGTTTATTATATAATCTCGGCTTCAAGCACCTTTTTCTGTCCTATCTGTAGATACATTTTGACAGCTAGCTCTCATTGGTAATCAGAACACTCTGAATATATCTATGAATCGATATCCGTCAATGTACTACAACATAATGCTATTAGCATTTTTTTAGGTGCGTTAACTCCATGTGTACGGTCGACCAAATACCTATGATTTGTTAGGAATATATAACTTTACGGCTTCTATATGGATAAATTCCAGCAACTCCAAACACCACAACTTTTAACTAATTCGGAACACGTTTCGACGACGCGTGGGTGGGTATCATTAACCGAATACCGTGTGCGAAACACGTGCGCCGAATTAATACAGTTGTGGGGTTTGAAGTTACCAGAATTTGCCTACCCTATACAAGCATATAGTCCTTAAAATCGCATATACAATATAAGAAAAGCGTTGCAAGACCTCTGCATTAGTCTAGAAGTAGTTAAGATTTGTTGTAGCCGTAATGAGATAACAGTGGTGTTTTGTAATTCTCCATTTCGATTCACCCTTATTCACACTCTGCAAGTTCAAACATACCTGCAACAAAAGTAACAATAGCATGTTGAAAATTGGTGATATAGGTCACACAATCCAAATTGCTTGGTGTCTCTAGGTCGAATAATATGTCAGTTGTCTGTAATACATCATTATCTTGATATTAATACTTGAAACTGTCCGCCATGACGCGACGTTTTTGCTGTATATTATCAGAATATGCGGATCGCTGAGACAATATGTATTGATTAGAAATCGAATAAACATTATACTAAAATGTGCTATAATTATGTATTTGCAAAATATACACAAATAGGACCAATAAAACGTGATCTCAATTACGCTGATTTAAATTGAACAAAAACAAGAACATTAATTTAGTATTAATTCAATTCATGAAAGGAAATTTGCAAGTTAAACACTACTACTGGATATTCTGAATAAAGAATATTCTTTAGTGTGTTTGGAGTATATATTGGGCACGTGCCTTTGTGAACACTGCCAACAAAAGTATATTTTGAAAATACTTTACATGTTCAGAGGATGCTTACTCACGTATGTACATATGCATGTATGTACATTTTTCTATGGGTGTTCTGTTCGTTTTATTTATTTGGAGCATTATTTGCTGTTGACAAATTAAATGGTGTCTAAAGAGAGGTACAATCATAAAAATAAGAAGGAACAGTACCAAACAGGTCATAGACGGTATACATAAATATGTACATTCGCCACGGTCGATCGTATAAATACCGATTGATTTACAATTCTATTGACTTTTCACTGAATCTCAAAAGCCGCGTTTTGCTGAACATTGAATTTAAGACTAGTATAGAAGCATACCTATAATCCTAAACAAAAAAGGCATGAATTATTATTATTATTATTAAAACAGAAAATATGTATCTTGCCTATGTGTAATTTTGTTGTAAATTCGTGATCCATTATTTCACTTACTAACAATAAGTGTGGGACGTGTTGTTATATCTGTACCAGACAGAAGCCAACGTGAAATAAAACAGTCACATGTACTACTTAGCTGAAAGAAATGTGCTAGTACTAAATATTGTAATGAATGTATGTACAAATTGTTGAAGATCTATGAAAGTAAAGAGAGCTTAAATTTATTTGGTAAGAGAAAATGGAAGCGCTGTCCGATTTAATTTGCATATAACGCATGTACTTACATACATATGTGCGATATTACAAACGAATTCCAGTGAAAAAGTGTGCGACAAAGTAAAAACACTTTCCTTAAAATTGCCATTCAGTTATCTCAACGAAAATATAATTTGCAAACAAAACAGGATTAACTCCTAGAGTAAACACAAATGGGGTAATGGTGCACTGCCAGTGACATATGTACATATGTAGCTTTTTCTATATCAACTTTTATAATTTTAAATTTCACAAGTTAATTTCCTATCAGCTACGCAATTATTACACGATATAACATCAATTTACGGCTTATGTATACAAGGGTTGCCTTTGACAGCGATGTGTAATAAATCATTATTTACACCCCGAGAGACGAAAATAATTTCTCGTTCATAGCAATAGATATATTCCCTTTCTAACATTTATACTGTATACAATACACTAATTTCACAGTATTTATTGCATATCTTATTTTCCTGATGTTTTTTCCTCTTCTAGGTCAATTACAAAATTCTAATTCTATTGCACGGTGGTATACTGCCGTAATATCATATATTCTTCATGACTAAAGATATATACCTGCCCCAGAACCTGTCGTTCTCTTTGATCCGTCTGCGTACCAGATCTGGGTTCGGATTACAGATTCCTCTGTTACTCCCTACTCATCTCAATCTAGGACTACCCTGAAGAGTTTATCAAAGGAGAGCTTTGGAATCATTGTATCATAGCCCATTTCAAAGACAGGGTTTGTATTGTCCGTGATTATTCTGGCATTATAAATACGAGCATTGTTTTGTAATATTACACTTTATAAATTGCATGGAAAAAAAATAGTTTACTTTTTACATGTTGTTTGTTATATAGAAAGCACTACACAACAAAAAAAAAACCTAAATATTTGTTTGGGTTTCTACCTATTTTATGTCTAATATTATACGTATTCATGTTAGTATTTATTCTTATAATGAAAGGGAACAGTAAGTTAGTGATGTCCTACAAAATTTATTTATGAGCGTGTCTGTGTTGTTAGTTCCTCTTCGATACATAAATCATTAGAAGAGATGAAAGAAGATAATGAGAATTGCCGTCAACTACAACAGTTGTTAATCAACAGCTCTTAGTATTGTTGTTCATCGATCTCAATGAAACCGCAATATATGTATAACCATGGTATTGCACATCTACATAGATACAAAGACGATCTGAGATGCTTTCGGTCTCATACAAAAAAAAAATAATAATCTAAAAACTGTCTATTATTTAACACAATTTTCCTCTCTTTCTTTCTCGCCGATATTCTAATCTTTGCTGTTCTGTTGAAGAACAACTGTGTTAATTAATTATTAATTCAATTCTAGTATATAATGGTAAGTCCATAATGCATTCATTGTCACATCTGGCGCAAAAGATGCAAAAAATCGCTTTTGCTCCTTATGAACTAATCAGAAGGCGCCATGCGAATGATTGGTGGTCATTCACAGAACGTCACTTATGTTCATGTTTTCGTCCAAAATGCAACCAAAACGGTCTATCGATATTTATGCAATTATAGCAGTTTTACAGAAGTTTGTATAACTAATTACTACATAGACATGCATAAGCTTTGCAATGATTTATATGGCTTGTGGGTTGGCTACATACATATGTCCCTTACCCATTACCTCATTTTCCAATTTTTACTGGTTTGAGGATACTATGTTGCCGCTATATATTTCATTAATGGAATTTCTTTGGCCATATGAATACTGGCATTATAGATATACTCAGTGATAGTAGAAGTGTTACACCCAGAAGGAGTAATTTGTTTAACTTGATCTTTTAACATCAAAATGACTATATTTAAAGCATGCTATGTTAAGAATGTCAAATTTTCATCATTGATACTTTTTTCCGAAAACAAATTCTCTTACTTTTCTGGGAAGAGATTCACGCTCATGACAGCTGACTAACATAGAAAAGTTTAGTTATTTTTGGCAGGGGTAGAATTGTTGCCTATCGAGATGTTGGTTTGTCCTGTCGTGAAATTGGCCGTAGTGTTAATTGTACTGCAATGACGATAATGCGTGTGTGTTGTGTGTGGACAGAAAGCGGCAGAGGACCAGGAAGAAGACCAATTAGTCAACCGAGGCGTACCATAGAGCGTCAAGATAGGCGCTAGCTCTACGAGACCGTTTTGCTAGAACGCGTTAAATCGTTGAACAATGGTTTGGAGAAGAAGCTAGACTACTGTGCTATGCGTACACTATATCGCCGCATACCAGCTTTTTGGACCTTCTTCTTAGCGTCCATGATTAGTGCTTCCTTTGACTGTAGAACACTGTAGTTAGCGCTTGAACTGGTGCAGAAAACGGCAGCATTGGGAAGCAGAATGGCATAATGTCGTCTTCAGCTACGAATCGCGATTCTGTCTAGGTATGCAGCATGGCCGTAGAAGGGTACGACGCTGGTGTGGAGGCCTGTTGAGAGGCATGTACACAGGACTGTTGGAGTAACGGTTTGGAAGATTATTGCTTATGGTAGCTGATCACCACTTCTGTTTATTCGAGGCAGTATAACAGCTGCGCGTTATATTGATGATGTCCTGCACACCACTTTACTATCTTATCTAGATAGCCGTCCGCACGCCCTTTTTCAACAAGACAATGCACGTCGCCATGTTGCTCGTCGACCTATAATCTTTCTCTAAGAAGAAGGCGTTAATGGTTTGCCGTGGCCACCCCGTTCTTCGGATTTAAATGCCATCGAACATGTGTGGGATATCATGGGGAGGAGACTGTCCACTTTACACCATCCTCCACAAACTTTGGCGCAGTTAATCAACGAAGTTCAGGTTGCTTAGAACGAGGTGTCACAAACAGATATCGGCCATCTCATTTTCTCGATGCCTAGACGTGTACAGGAGTGTACGCAGCTATGGAGTCGCCAAACACATTATTAGTTTTTTTTCATCGTAGATGTTAATAAAATTTACTGCAAATGCTATTGTTTCATTTCTAATCTAAAACTATCACATTGCCAAAAAATCAAGTTAGATAAATGATTTCTTCTGGCTATAATACTTCTAATGTCACTTAGTACATTTGATACAATTTCCAAATTATATAGTACGTTTTTGCGATTGATTCCAATGTAGTCACACTTTTCTAACGTCTTCAGTTAGATTATTTTAGATACCATGTTTAAACTCGACTAACTACTACTCGACTAACTTTTTTACAGTAAAAATTGAACCAAAGCACATATTACTCATTTGTGATGCTTAAATGAATGTCAGTCGAGTAGTACTACCATTTATGAGCGAGCGTTTCTAAATATTTTCCATGTAAATAATACTCGATACTTTACTGAAGATTGGTGCCTTAAAAGTCTCGTATGTTTTTTGTGGTACTGTATTTTATAGTGTAACAATCCATTAGGAGAGAGAAAATATGGGAAAAAAGTAATCAAAAACTAAATTTATCATATGCTACACTTACCTATCACGTTTTGCAAAACTTCGCTCTTTCTCGGGTTTACTTGAATTGAGATTTAGAAGGCCATAACCACCCTTAAATAATCGACAATTTTTTTCACTCCTAGTCAATTTGTTTCTCAACAAAATGATATCAAGTTTCAAGCAGTCGACAATACTGTTTGTATCGTTATATAATCTAGATATGTAACAGAGTGAATGCAATACTCGATGATTTTGCTCTCGTCAAATGTCAAAGTACAGTTTCCAATTTAATCTACTTTTATGTACATTGCAAACATTTTCTAGATTACAAAGTGGATGTGTGGTTTGATCATCTCGACAAAATACTGCGCATCAATCTCTAATTACACATGTCCTGGCTATTATGTTATCCTATCAATTTAGTTACTTTTTGGGATGCCATTAGATTTTTTTTTAACTGTAATATCCATTTCCTCGGAGGTTTAAAGTTTTGCAATTACACTTGCGTATTTGCTATCATTATCCGTTGTGGAAGGATAGGCGTCGGTTCATGAGAGCTGCAAATTTACATAACACGTTCATACTTCTCCGAATTTCGTTGACGGAACAGCTAATTGTGGTAGTGCAGAATTGCCCATTCTATTGTGGGCTTCCTATGGTGATTTGGATCTGTAGTGCCATATTCTAATATACACTTTTCATACTCCTGTTGTCTTTCTGATCTGTGTACCTGACATTCGAAACACTGCAACGCAATACATTCTTGGATGTAAAATAAATCAATTTACGTATTTGCAAATACTTTTCATTCGTTCTTATTTTTACAAAGATGTGAAGTGTCTTGATATATGACCGAACAAAACCTAATTTTCACTGAATTGGTGTAGCTGTCAAAATGAAATCCAGTGATGGTTTACTAGATGGCTAAATTTCTTTTATATCGACCAGTCCAATTAACAATGTTGTTGTAGTTTATTTACATCAATTAGGTTCTAATAAAATTTTGTATTTATTTGACTTGTTTGATTTAATTTTATCGATTTTGTTTTTTTCTTTTAGTTTTAGATTAGATTAGATTAGATTAGGGGTGGCCTTACGGGCCTCCTTCACCGCGACCTTCCCGGTCTATTGTAATCCCCAGTAATCCTAGAAGGCGCCCTCTAACTTTGCCCTCTTTATGAGGCTTAACGTCCTTGAGAGCGGCTCCTGTATGTAGCTCTGTGCTGTGGGATACTCTTTGCCCAAAATTGGAAACCTTGCCCTTGCCAGGCCTTCGCAGTGGCACAGTACATGGACTGGGGTTTCTTCCTCCTCCTTGCAGAATCTGCACATGGCATCTTCCGCTAAGCTTATGTTGTACATATGCCTATTTAGCCTACAGTGACCTGTCAACAGGCCTACTAACATTTTGACGGTTTTCCTGTGTTTATCTAGTAGGTCTCTAGTAAATTCAGGCTTCTGTTCTTTTAGGAACTCCTCCTTTGCCACCAATCCCTGGGCCAACTGTGAATCCATTCGTTGATGGATTTTCTGATTTGTGATTTGGTGGTGCCGAAGGATGGGCCAGGCCCGACGAATTGCCTCGACGAACCTTGTCTGGCCAGATCGTCTGCCGCCTCGTTACCCTCCACGCCCTCGTGGCTAGGAACCCAGGCCAAAATTAGTTTCCTTTGGGAACCCACCTCGTTTAGGGCATTAACGCAGTCCCAAACCAGTTTGAAGTCAACACTTGCTGAACTAATCGCTTTAAGTGTTGCTTGGCTGTCCAAGAAGATGGCGACGCTTTTTCCGAACTCGGTTCATCTCTCCACTTATCTAACGTAATGGTGGATTACTGCTACCTCAGCTTGAAAGACCGTTGTGTCCTTGCTGAAGCTTATCGAGAGAGCCTTCCAAGGCTTTCCTCCGTATATACCGGCTCCTACGCCATGTTCGGTTTTGAAGCCGTCTATATGCCAGTTGGAGTCCGCTCTAATCGGAGAGCCTTTCTCCTAGTCCTTCTTGTCTGGTATTATGTTTTATTTTAGTTTACTTTACCAGACTAAAGGTAGAACACCGAACATACACACCTTAGGTGAGTACTAGCATTGGTACTAGGCGATTTAGTCTGTTTGGCGTAACATGACATTTGTTGTTGTTAATTAAAATCACATAAATTTGTATTTATTTCACATTTTATTGTTTCCGCAAATAAATGCTAATATTATTATTATTATATAATTAATTCCTCGTTCGCTACGCTGTTTTTCTGAATACTCCGTATGAATCTTTATAATACCACAGGATTAACAATTTTTATTTATGATTTGAGATACTTTGAAGTAGATGCCTCTAAATTTATGGAAGTAGTGTAGGTGGATATATGCGATAAAATTGTTTTCCTAGACGTCTATAAATAATCAATAACATAAATGTTACTTCAGTAAGGTTTGGGAATAAGAAGTAAGTACAATTTATAAATAAGCTTCAGGGATTTACATTTCGTCGTCGTATAGTACAATATTATTCTAGCCTACGCATGTGTATTTATAATAGACTGACAATGTATAAAATAACTTTACTGTTGAAATCAGCGGATTTATAGCGATAAATCTAAACGAAGATGAGTAAATTAATAGCAAAGCGAAAAAAAATACTCTAAAAACAGTACTACATACTAGCAATAAGTAATGTGTGACATATTTCTGGCGTCAAAGTTTTATGATTCAATATAATTGTTTAACAATTGTAAAGAAAGCGATTTGTATTTATTTCCTGGAATTTTTAATTATGACTTAGAAGTCTCTGTAAGGGTATTATAGAGGCATACCAAAAGGAAAGTTGTCATACACTACAAGAATAAATATAAGCTAACTCATAATTTTCAAGAGTGTGTATATAAAAAAGGTATTCTGTCTTCAGTCAGCGTCTTGATTACTGTAAATGTTTGAGAAATCTTCTTACAAACTCTCCAGCCATTCCGGCTTGAACAATTTTGACTTAAAATAATTTTTAATATACATACATATGTATACGTTGCAGCCCTTACGTCACCTTACTTGTCTAGATGTTTCTAGGTCTTACTTTCCTTTTCCTTTGTCTGACTGAGCTGCGGGTATTATTTTATAAACACTTCAAGTACATGACTGCCGTATATTTCTTCAGTGGAAGTTTTCATATCATTATTATTCATTTGTGATATGGGGTTATCATAAAATAGAGATTATATTTTAAATTGTTATAACTTTTTAATAAATAAAGTTAATAAGAAAAAATAAATGAGATTTAATTACTCAAAACAACCACTTACGGTAATTGCTCAGTATGACCTCCATTTTGTTGTTATAAGATTGCCAACCTTTCCTCCAATTTGAACACAGTATTTTGTAATATTTTCGGTTGAATTTCACACATTTTCTCCGTAATATAACCTTTTAATTCTTGGTGCGCTGTTAGTCCTCTTCTTTACACTAAACTTTTTAAATAACTCCACAGCCAGTAAGTCGCTGGGTTAAGTTCAGATAAAAAAATGATGCAGCATGAAAATAGTATAACATAATCTCTTGATCTTTGCAAGTATAGTTTACCGTTTACAGTTACAGATGGCTTTTGTGGATTTTCTGCAAACCAAATTATACAATTTTGCGTATTGACTACCATCCAGAGTAAAATATGCTTCCGCTGTCCATAAAAGACGGGATAATCATTCGGGTTCAATTTCCATCTGATTGTGAGCCATTACTTCCAAAGAAAAATCGTAGCTAGTAGCCAAATCTGCCTCGTTTAATTCAAACACCATTATTTTCAGTTTATATGGACACAGTTTTCGAAGTTTGCGTAAAACTTGCAATCACTTGAATTTTTATGAAGAATGTGTGCAACTTGAACATCACTAATTCTGTTTTATTTAAAGTATAAACATTAGTAGGTAAATGTTTATATAAAAATAAAATTCAATTATTATTTTTTATTATTTTTAAGATGTTGTTGGATACGTCTTAAGTTATTTATTATTTATAAAGGAAAGCATGTGAAAAATAGGCAATTGTATTTGGAAAAATCGTTTAAATATGAAAGTGGAATTCTTGCCGTTTAGGTGATTTTAGTTCTGACAAGAGTTAGGGTTATCGGGGTGTCTTCAGATCACCGAGCGTTTGCTGCGATTATTGAAGATGAAATTTTTAGTATAATACAGGAACAGTAACAATTATGAAGGATTATGCACTATGCAGGCTTGTCATTCATTCAGATAGAACTGTTGGAGCCTCTCTTTCTTTCTGACCTTCGAAGAAAATAGCGCCCCACTGTAGCTTTAGTTATTTGTTCGTTACTGACATGGTAAACGTTAGTTATGATCTCGTATGACTTCACATACTAATTTTCACGCTAGATACCACCAATCAAAACTTTTCACATTTGCGATGGCATAATAAAACACCAATGGTGTTTTATTCTACATGATAGTAGAGTCAGAGTAGGTTTCCTCGTTTGTTAAAAAGTCGTTGACAGTATAGTGCACTAATCGTCCATAATAGAATTCCTAAGTAGGAATAGTACAAGATTACTTCTAATATGGCATTTCTCTTATTAAACGTTGAATGTCCTTTTTAGATGCATAGTTTGTTGAAGTTGTCCGATAAGTACAACATAGTAGGTGGTCTGATATATTGTTACAAATCAACCCCACACGGTCAGCAAATAGTTACTTCTTCCTGTGCATTTCTGAATTGTCGAGAAAAGCGCGCTTGTCGCCAGCGGTCTCCGATATCTGACCCGAGATTTCCGCGATTATATATCGAACACCGTGTTTGAAATAGTATCGTTTGAGTGCAATGTTCTGCAGCGACAGGAAAAACAAGCAAAGTGTTAATTGTAGGTTATAAGGTTAGAATATAAAGAAATATGATCAGGAAGTCGGCCTGCGGACCTCATCGAGTGTGGTCACTGAATACTAGTGGTTACGATTAATAAAGGAACCTGGAATAGTAAAACCGCATGGTCTTGTTGATTGGTACACTAGTTAATCCGATTACTTAAACGTTGACAAGGTAGGGTTCAAATATTTATTGTATTTAGTTGTTATAATTTGTTAACTATCTTGCGAGTCTTCCCTCTGAGCAAAATCCCTTGTCACAGCTAAGGCCATGACAATATTAATAGCAGTTATTGAGGTCCTGCTAAAGTATACAATACAGTATGTTTACAGCGACCCCGATCAACTAAGATAGAGACAGACAACGCTGGGAGGATCTACTAGCGCAGGTATTGTATATACGTATACAATGTATGTTGTCTCTCTCTTTCTTAGTTGACCGGAGTCGCCTTAAACAACTGTACAGTCACCAGTAGAGTCGAGGAACCGCACTATGGAGATACTAATGCAGATAAAGTAAGTTTCCGTATTTTGTTAATAAAACAGCCTAGAATAAGAAGCAACCTCTTAAGCATCTTTTCTAATTCATTACATTCCATACGCTGTGGCAGTACCGACCTAGGACCTCAATGTCCATGATGTAGAAGAATCGGAAAATTGTTTTCTGACGATCGCATTTGAAAGGTAGCTGTCTCACTACTACTATACTATAAAAATGGTATCTTCGATTGCAGTAAATACTTGATGCAGTCAAACTTATCGCAAAATGAAGCGTAATTCTTGTCGCTTATGTTACATTCCAGTGCAGAGTATTCTCTGCACTTACAGTTACTTATTAGTAACTATACAATGGAAGTAAAACTTTTAACTCCAAAATAGAGGAGGATTATCACGCAAAACTTCGTATTTTTATCTGCCCTTTTGCGGAATTACGTATGTGATGGTAACTCTCAATAGATCTTTGGATAATTATATGTAATGCAAATTCTGGTATCATTTTGACCAGGCGAATTTTCCTGTGATAAAACTTTTCAGTTAATAATGGATTTGCGCGGTGTATTCGATATCATTTTCTGTTAATTTCTTCCTCCTTTTTAAAATGTGACATTTTCATGTGAATCCAACTAACCTTTTGTAACAGACAACTTGTCCGTATCCAGACATCACAACATCAACAAGTTGAATTCCTTGCATTTGCTTGTATTAATAATTTAGTATCTATGCTTCCAGCGATATGTGGAACATGAAATCGATCAAGTAGACGGCATATTAATACATATTTTTTTATTATACCTGCATCATAATGTTGGTATCTCGAACGCATTTGCGTGCGAAAACGGGCCATTAAAACACCGGGGTGTTTTAAAGTCGCCTAGGCAACAACATATATACTGTCATTACATATGACAGTAATGACAGTAATCGCGCGACAATAGCATCAATTTTTTCGTCCACAATGTGGTAATTCTTCTTTGTCATCCAAGCTAATCATTTCTCATATTCTTTATAATATGCAATTTTTGATTTTTGTGGAATTAATTTCAATTCGGCTTGCTCAGCTTATCGTTCAACTTCTAAAGAAATCTCTCCATTCATATTGTCCATTCTAAATTCACAAAATTTGACATTAAATGTCACAGCAATCACATAGCAACCAATCAACAATTATTTCTAACCGTTTCTATGTTAAATGATATCGTCTGTCTCTATAATGAGGGTTTCCGGGTGTTGACCCTGTCATGATTAGTAAAATATATAGAGTACAAAGTAAAAATAAAATGCACAAGGTATACAATAAACTCGACGTTTCGCCACTAATGTAAGCGGCTTCTTCAGGAGAGAAGAAAGAGGTTAACTGGGTGGGTACCAGAAGGTCACGGTAACTCGACGTGTAAACCACGCTAGAGGCGAAAACCTTCTGGTAGGTGAGGGACGTCAGAAGATCACGGTAACTCGACGTGTCAACCACGCTAGAGGCGAAAACCTTCTGACTAGGTTTACACGTCGAGTTACCGTGACCTTCTGGTACCCACCCAGTTAACCTCTTTTGCTCCTGAAGAAGCCGCTTACATTAGTGGCGAAACGTCGAGTTTATTGTATATCTTGTGCATTTTATTTTTATTTTGTACTGTATATATTTTACTAATCATGACACGGTCACCACCCGGAAGCCCTCATTATATCGTTTCTATGTTCATTATAAAAAATTAGAACCACACCCTACTTTGTAAAATGCACCAATTCTTCTATTCTTTTTGTTATTTTCGCATTGTAGTGCAGGTATAATAAAAAATAGCGTATAATACGCGTGTATAAGTGCTTTAAAGCACTTGCACCTTTGCGTACTTTTAAACATGTCGCGCGTGCTTTAAAGGCTTACTTATACACTTGTATTATAATATACTGTTATAATATTGCGAGAACTACCTACCATTTTTAGACGTAATGACGGCGACATTGTATAAAACTTTAAAATAACTGAAACTAAATTGTGACATAAGAAAGATTGACCAAAATTAATATCATTCATGTTTCCCAGCTAGAAACAGACGTAGCATGGATTTGTACTTCTTTTGATCCTTTTTTTGAAACGATATAGTTTCACGTTTGTTCCATTTTTGTGTCTGTCCTATTGTCTGGATTTGTGTATAATTACCTCCAAACACTTGGGAGTTATGCTTTACACTTAGGTATATCCCACACTTTCTGATTGTAAGTAACTTATCCTTCTCTAATTATTCAATTTTTACTGTAATTCTTACGTCAATAACTCGGGAAGCTATATTAGGTAGCTTTAGTCAATTACACGATCAAAAACGGTTTAAAGAACTAAACACACGCTGAGTAGGAAACGCTATCGGTACTTTCATTTGGTCAGAAATGATTCCATTCGTTTGCTTTTCCGTATTTAAACTAAACTGTGGAATATTGACAGTGGAATGATCAATTGCAGCTAATTAGTAATTAAATGATAGTTTTACAGTCGGGAATTGACATTGATATTAAATACGGTATTTGCCCTAAAGCGAATGTAATTTCTCCTTTCACAAATTGAATCTATTTCGAAGCAAGAACTATCAACCACTATACGTAAAGTTCGCATTTAATTATTTATTATATTAATATAGTTTTATTGTGCAACAGCAAAGCTAATTACAGGACAGAGTTACAAAGTTATATATTAAATACATACATACACAGTAATATCATCAAATATACATTTTAAAGATATCCTGTTTTAGTATCCCATATTATGCCAATGGCACACATTTTAATGCGGAAGCAATTTTAACGCAAAAGCATGTACTCGCATTGAAATATTTAAAATCAATAGGCAAAAATTGCACAAATCTCACCAAACGCTCAGAGCTGCTCAGCATCAGAATTGTCACCACTTAACCATATTGGCTTATTCTAAGAGCTAAGTTTTAATGTGACGATCCTTTTTATATGAATAAAAGAAGGATACAAATACATATGATATCTAGCAGTCAACAAAGTCAATAAATACACAAGCTATTCTGCTGCACAATTATGTCTTGCTATCGCTGTTTAACAGCAAGCACCCACCACTGTTGTATACCCCTGTCTAACTAGTAGAAAATGCTATCGTCACATCGATCTTTCCAGTTTCACTCAATTCAACGAAGCCCTCATTCCGTAGTACTGCGGAGTGAAGGGGACGAATCGCT
>SMLS01072568.1:0-10302 GCA_004785975.1 Popillia japonica
TCTTATAATTTTGAACATACTATACACACCTTAGTGTGTTTACACAAAATGGCCGAGAGGAGTAGCAGAGTTAAATTGCCCTTTAGGTCAAATAACCCGCGTATAAAATTTTGGCAACGTTTGCAGTTCGGAGTTTAATTTACTGGCCAGTTTGGAACCAACATCATCGTTTAGAATGGAGTGGACGAATAGCGCGACACGCCGTCAAATTTATGGCCTTTTATTTATTTTGCTGAAGCTAGAGTAAACGTTTGCAGCATTTATTATACTTTATCTCTGACCTATATATCACCGTATATTGTGTTTCACGTTCCGAACATAATTCACAATGAAATGCGAACATTAATAAACCTATCTGTAAAAAAATCCGAAGCAATATTATCACGATTGGATTTGGTTTTTATTCTAACCCAACATTATACGTTTTTTTTTCTCCCTTTTCAGTCTGTGGTAACAGCACTTATTAAGAAAAGACAATGACTTTATTCTACAAATTCCCTTGTTTATTGTTTGAGAATGTAACAACTAGAATGCATATACGACCGAATTTAAGTATGTCCTGAGGAATTTCACCCAAGCACTTCAGGTCAACAACACATGAAGTTAACTCGAAAGCCCTTACGGCTCGTAAAAATGTGACCATTAAAAGGAAGAAATGTAAAATTAGCACGGGAGAAATATTTCCGTTAGGTACTAAAGTTATTGTTTAACACGATATGGTTTACTTCGCAACAAATTATTGTTTTCGTTTAATTATGCGGTGACTTAAAAAGTCAACGCATTAGTGTCACAGTAGCTCCAGTCTTAAAGCAGCTAACTTACTTTCAAAACCAGCTTTTCTAGCATCTCTAAACTAGCCTGTAAGCAGTGGTATAGGTCAAAGAAAACATCATTTCATTGCTAGCAGAAAAAAATGCTTCGTTCTCATTGGTTAATAAATTGGTTTCTAAACCAGTCCTCAATTATTTCAAAAATTAATTAATTCACTGGACTTGCTTTTTCAGCTAGCTAATCTGCTTTTTATACTTGCCTTTTATGAATTTAATGGCAGGCCCGACTAATAGAAAAAACTGCTACCATTTCCCTTATTCTCATCGGCTAATAAAGGAAGTATGTGCGATAATAGCTAACCGTCAGTACTTTGAAGCTTTGAATCTTTGTCATTCAAACGATATAGCAAAAAAGCAAAATAGTTGACATCCCTCTCCCCTCCCCCCTCCTTTCCTCCATTGAAGTGTTTGGAAAATCATAATTTTCAAAATTACAACAATCGAAAAAAATTAATAAATTTGCCTGTTTGTCTTTCTGGGCATTACGTTAGGTTTATTCTGTATCACTCTAAAGTTTTAAGCTCTCTGACATGTGAAACATGTAACGACCAATAAAATTTTCCCGGCATCTTCCTCCAAGCAGAATATTATAGACAATTACAATTTTAAAAATCGCTTTATTCTCATTGGCTAATAAAGGAACTATAAGGGATAATAGCTAACCGTTAGTACTCTAAAGTTTTGAATCTTTGTCATTCAACCAACATTCACCACATAACGAAAACACAAAATTGTTGCCAGACCCTCCTCCCTGATTGAAGTTTTCGAAAAATCATAATTTTCAAAATTACAATTGAAAAAAATTTGGCTGTTTGTACTATATGGGATAATACACACATAAAAATATCTGGGATAAATTCTTATCCTGTCAGTTGGTGTTAAAATATAGATAAGTATTTATCCGAAAAAGTGATAGTTCTACTCAAATTGAATGTATTTGTTTTCTTTTCCCGATTAAATTACATCTAAAACCTGGAGTTAAAAAAAGTGATAGAATTGTTGTCTAATAAAGATAAGTTAAACACCGATTTAACACGACAAAGACAATAAGTTCATAGATCAGGAGATAGAATACATCCAAATGTAAAACATTTTATCTGCTTTGGAGAAACCCAACACCCAAGTCTATCCGAAAAAATGGAAATTTTATCCTAAAGGAGTTAGATTTGGTTAGATTGCACATGCTTAATTCCTGCATAAGCATTTTGTTAGAGAAAGGGCAGCATTCCCGTTCTAACACAAATAACGACTATTCTGTGTATGTACTTCGGTTAACGAAAATGGATGCTGCATTTTATTTACGCATCAAATATAGAAATCAAAAGAAGTGGGTGAAAATAAATAGTGATTTACTCACAAAAGAGATCGTATTTGGAGACAATTTTCAGATAGGATTCAAACTAAACACTGCTTTTACACGGTAATATTTTCAGAATAGTGAGCAATGCTAAATATTTCTAACGCCATAAATAATATTGGTATTCATGAAAATATGAATAAACCACACACATTCATATTACAGGGTGAAGCGGGATACAGATGAATATTTTTTATCAACATATGTATATTCCGCTCTTTTTAGGATATTCTGTATTTGTGATGGTTTTTATAGAAAGTGGTATAGTACTTGGCAGCAGAGTGTCGGAGGCCTCGGTGCAAAAGTCTAAATGCATTCCTGTACTGCGATTCCCAAAAGCTGATTCCGGATATCACGGCGCGGTTCCACCGACGTAGCCTCTGGTAGCTGGTACTGAGGTCAGTAGGACGGCGCGAAGGACTCTAACTCTTCTCGGGCTAACAGTTATCACCTCAGAAGTAAAGAATTTATGCTTTTTGAGATAAAACTAACAGTTCTAAGAATAACTGTAACACCTTTCGGGGTAACAGTTACTACATCGAAAGATTAGTAGTTCTCCTTTTCAAGATAATATTAACACTTCTCAGGATAATACCAACACTTTTAAAGATAACTCTAACACTTTTCGGGATTACAGTTATTATATAGAGGCTAAGTATTTTTCCTTTTCGAGATGAGACTAACACTTTAGAAGATATAAGCAACTACCGCAGGGACAGTGTTGTTATCACTTCTGAATATAGTACTAACACTTTCTATTCTAACTCCATTAATTTTAACACCAGAAGCAGATGGACGCGAGGGAACACCGCAAAAGTGTTGAAAAAGTGTTAGAATTAACTCCAGATTTTTATGTGTGTAGCTAACCGTTAGTATTCTAAAGTTTTGAATCTTTGTCATTCAAACCACATAATGAAAAAACAAAATTATTGCCAGACCCTCCTCCCTGATGGAAGTTTTTGAAAAAGCATAATTTTCAAAATTACAATTGAAAAAAAATAATAAATTTGGCTGTTTGTTTTTTTGGGCATTACTTTGGGTTTATTCGGTATCACTCTAAACTTTTTAGTTCTCTGACATTTGAAATATGTAACGACCAATAGAATTTTCCCGGCATCTTCCTCCAAGCAAAATATTATAGAAAATTACAATTTTAAAAATCGCTTTATTCTCAGTGGCTAATAGAGGAACTATATGGGATAATAGCTAACCGTTAGTACTCTAAAGTTTTGAATGTTTGTCATTCAAACCATATAATGAAAAAACAAAATTGTTGCCAGACCCTCCTCCCTGATGGAAGTTTTTGAAAAATCATAATTTTCAAAATTACAACAATCGAAAAAAATTAATAAATTTGGCTGTTTGTTTTTTTAGGCATTACGATAGGTTTATTCTGTATCGCTCTAAAGTTTTAATCTCTCTGACATTTGAAATATGTAACGACCAATAAAATTTTCCTAGCATCTTCCTCCAAGCAAAATATTATGGAAAGTTACAATTTTGAAAATTGCCGTATTCTCATCGGCTAATAAAGGAACTATATGGGATAATAGCTAACCGTTAGTACTCTAAAGTTGTGAATGTTTGTCATTCAAACCATATAACGAAAAAACAAAATTGTTGCCAGCCCCTCCTCCCTGATGGAAGTTTTTGAAAAATCATAATTTTCAAAATTACAACAATTGAAAAAAGTTAATAAATTTGGCTGTTTGCCTTTTTGGGCATTACTTTAGGTTTCTTCTATATCAGTCTAAAGTTTTAAGCTCTCTGACATTTGAAACATTTAACGACTACATCTTCCTCCAAGCAAAATATTATGGAAAATTGCAATTTTGAAAATTGTTTTTATTTGTTTCTTTTCGTTCTGAATATTGCTTCAGAATTTTAACTTCATATCATACAAAACTTTGGTAGCCCACTTTTTGAAAATCACTTTTTCTGTGGTTGTTTTAGGATTTTATGAATTACTGAAGATGAATAATCCAGAAAAATAAAAAAAATGGAAAGCCACTTTTGAAAAATCGCACTTTTGGGTCCACTTTTACTTATTTTCTATAATACTCTATGGATTTAAAACCTTTCCTATACAAGCCATATAACTAGTAATGGATGCCTGTTTCACCATTTTCGTAACATGTAGTACGCTAAAAGAAAGACCAAACTTAAAACATTATCACAAGAATTCCTGGAAGAAAGCATTCAACAAGGTCGTCAAGGTCATTGTTCAACTGCAGACAGTTTAAACCCATATAACAGAAAAAAATTATGTTTTGCCACCGTCTTTCCTCACACCATGGTTTTTGCAAATGAATAATTTTGAAGTGTACCACTTAGCTCCAGCTATTCTGGATATTACTTCAAAATTTTTACCATCATAAAATAATTAAGAAAAATTAAGTTTATCTGTCTTTGGTTGGTCCCTATCTTTAAAATCGCACTATTAGGAGTTGTTCTAAGTTTATTCCATATTATATCCAAACTCCTCCACGTGCACAGTTCAAAAACAGTTACGACAAACAAAATTTAGTAAACCTCTCCTTTTTAGAAAAGGACATTTTGCTTTTAAATGTTGTTCCAGATGGTGCTAATCAATTGAATTATTCAAGTTGTGAATTGAATAGTTTAGACCTAAAAGAAGTTGGAATATTTTTATTCGAACTAAGGATTTTCGACATTATTTTGCGCAATTCTAGAAAAATAAAGAACTGATTTAAACAACCTGCAAGTTCTTTCAAAATTTTGAGTTTCAACGAAGTGAAGGAAGAATTTACGCATAAAATTAAAAAAAGACTAATCAGATGGTGCAATATTCATTGAAGTAAATTGCTCTGGTGGGTGAATGGAATATAATTCAGAAAAAAAAAGGAATGCCTTGAATGGACTGATTTAGCAATTGCAGTTATGTGGGTTTGGTATGAGTAACGTAAAATATTTACATATTTACCTGAACAATATTTTTGCAACTTGACGTGGTACTGAGCTAAACCAGCCCTGAAGCAACTCATAGTCAGCACCAAAGCAGTCTTTACCAAGCTAAACACCTGCCCTATACCTATACCCTTGACCTATTTTCAAATTATCTGAACTGGCTTCTAAGCTAGCTAGGCTGCTAGAATTAATCATTAACTAGCTAATGCTTCTTTCAAAATCAGTTCACAATTAGTCCTCAACCAATTCAAGATCATTTGTCAATAGATTTCCTGCTTGCCAAACCTGAGCGGCTATTTCCAGGACCACCCCATACTTCATCAACTAACCAGCTTCCAATATCTTTGTACTTGATTTTGGCAGCTCAGAAACCCCAGAAACCAGCATATAACCAGGCATAATGGTAATCAGAGGTTGGCCAGAAAAATCATTTCAGAACTGATTTTCAACATGAAAGCATTTTTATCGAATACATAAGAAAATATCTGATTTTGAAGCATCACAGAGTTTCGGATACAAATATGTCAACCGCCAAGTGGTGGTTTCTGCTTTTACCTATGCTGCCGCTAAATAAATTAGCTCCATCTTAATACATGGCTTCACACAAATGTTTGGACTAACCTGGCTTTAATACAGTTTGTTTCAGGTCATTGTCTTGCGTGAAAGTAAAATTCCTCCCTACTACTCGCTACTACTACATAGTCAGTCCGTACTGTAAGGGCTCACTGAAACCTTCTAGATACGGTAATACAATTTTCGTCTTTAAAATCACCGATTTCCGTTCATGCATAATAGTAGTAACGATCTAGTAAGTAATTCTTAACATAGTTATTCACCGACAATCACTTCATCAGCGCGAACCGAATTAAGCGCCATTAACGTCACTGGAAGCGCAATACAGGACTACGGGAATTGGTTTAAGGGACATTAATTCGAACGAAACTGTCCCAGTAATCTATCAGTGTACGCGAAACAATAAATGTTCTAAACTGCAACTTAATGCTGTTTTAGCACGCCAGGCGTCGTCCATTGTCCACGCTGATAAATTTCCTCAACGGTTTTCGTTTTAAATACGGGGTTAAGTGCAACGTTTGTTACGGTCGATGTTTCCTCGCTCATCCCGAAAACCTTATTACGAAACTAAAAACGTATACGGACTTCCCCGAAGAGTTCTTGCATCATTTACTTGCCGTTTCGTGTTCCGTCTCTCGGTTTATTTCCCCCATCTTCCTTTTTTTCACCTAATCCGTCCACTCTCCTATCTCTGTACTAGTCCTTCATCGCCTTACCCGAACGGATATATTCTTTGCAATGAGTACATATTGCAGCATGTTGCTTGGATCTTTTGCGGAAAATTAGATGTTTTGTACAGGCTCGTGTATCCGAATAGCTTTCGGAAGTCGTAATTTGTTTTATGTCACTGTACATAACGCTTGCTCGGGCGGGTCTGTTTCAGTGAAGATACTTCTACACGTTTCGAACCATTTATCTTTGTTTATAAGGGAAACGATTTGTCTGCGATTTAATTCGTGAACTGCGTAGGTGTTTTTATTACGGTGTTGCGTTAGATACTGCTGATGTTATAGTTTATCTGTTTATTTCCAGATATTTTTTTCCACCTTGAGGTCAATTAAAACACAATTGGATTAAAAATCAATTTAGACCAAAACCTATATATAGTGGAAGAAATTGGCATTTAATTTGTGTCACACAAATTAAAAAAAAACAACTAAAAGTGGAAAAAATATCTGGAGAATGGAAATATTTGTATCAATTATGTCCATCAAATATTTTGAAGCTAGCAGTCATGATTGCTGCAAGAGTAGTCAAAACTATTTTATCCGCCACAATAAACAATTACTAACTAGAGGTGTACCACAGGGCAGCATACTGCGACCACTTATTTAAACTCCATACTACATAATGATATCCATGATATGGTAAGGCATGTCGACCATCTCCTGCTTAATTATGTAGATCATAAAAGCAAACGCCACAGTTAGTACGCCAGGCTTAGGGAGGATTCGTCATGCAAACGAAACCAATCTCCTGGAACACTCATACACGTTAAGCCAACCCAATGACGCTATGAGCAACATGAAAAATGGAAAGGTCGCATGTGTAGACGATCTATGTGTCAAAAAGATTAAATATTGGCAACCAAAAACTCCTTCAGTAAAGCACCCAAAGCTCCAAAACTGAAGCCCTTTTTCAACCGGCTAAAGACCCAGAATTAACCAGTAGCTAAAGAACGATCTCCCAGCTGTGTCATCTGTTCAAACTAGATGAGCGGATGCTACTCAAACGGATGATGGAAATCGTTGTAAATTATTCCTCGGCAGGTGAGGTACAGGCCAGCAAAATCATGAACGAGACAGGTTTTGAGTCTCACTGACCATATCGAAAGAAGATACAAGCGGGGGTTGCTCTTGTCTATTTAATTGCCCTATATGACACTATCAACTCTACACGCCTCCGAACCAAACTAAGGATTATAATTTGTTTGAGGTGATGCAGAATGGAAACTTTAATGTCAATTTGATTAACAAAACGAGCAAATGGAGAAATCAACAGAATGGACTGCTTTAGGGAAGCGTGTTGGCGCCAATGCTGTCTTTTTAACTAAACTAAAGATTATAATCTGGTGGAGGTGATCGAGTGAATGATGCAGAATCGACGCTTTTGTCACTCTGAATGATATACAGAGCAGGTGGAGAAATCAAAGGTGTAGACTGCCCTAGAGATGCATTGAGCGAGAATGCTATTTAATATCCACATTAATGATCAGCCTATCCCTGCCTTCTCCCAACATTTGCGCCTATATGCCGATGACCACCTGGCAATAGCTATGCAAGATGCCAACTTTCGCGGAATTGAGCATAAATTGCAATGTGGACTTCACACAATGGTTGCTTATTATGTCTGAAATTCACTAAATAAAATCCAGCTCTTGCAAAACTCGAATACATAGAAAAACCTAAATAACTTGGAGGGAAACTGAAAAGGGTCTTAACATACCACTTTTAGAAAAGATCGCCAAAAGTTCAGCGCTTGAAATGTCATCATGAGGAAGCTTACTGAAAGCTAATGGTGTGCAAACAGCTCATTCCTAAAAGCGACTTTACGGGTTCTATGTTTTTTGGCAGAAGAATATGTGCAATAACGTGTCGAATAATAACTGAGTGTATGAAAGCAACAAACATCCCCTAACATTATAAAGCCTCTTCCACAGCGCCAATGGTGACAGACGTCAATGGTGACTCACAAACGTCAGTAGTGACAGATGTCAAGTTCAACAAACGTCAACGGTGACAGACGTCAAATCTGATGTGGATAAACCGTAGATTAGCAAAAAAACTTTATATATTTTGCTTTACTGCTTCCAAAACAAGCTTTACACTTTACAAACTGATGAGGTAATTCGCTTGAAATCCCCGAAATCATAAAACGAGCAAACCAATAATTATACTGGGGTGTGTGGACCATACTGAAAATTTGTTGCAACTCTTAGCTGTTTCCTGGTAAGAAATATCAGAGGCACGGTACAGTAGGGTCGGTTATATCGTGTTTTGAGGTAGGGCGAAAAAAAGTCGAAAAGCTTTGCCATTTTATCGATAACACCAGATAACACAATATGCTCCAAAATACATAGGTTGAAAGTCAATGACCATAGAACAGATTCAGCCATGGAAAACAGGTTGACGAGTCGAATAGTAACTGGGTGTATGAAAGCAACAAGCCTCCCTCAATTTCTATAGCCTGTGGCTTTGCAGTTTCTCCATTGCGTTAACGATGGCAAACGTTAGTGGTGACAAAGGTCACCGGCAACAGACGTGAAATCTGACAAACATCAACGGTAACAAACGTCAAATCTGACAAATGTCAATGGTGCCAAACGTCAAATCTGAGCAACCTCAAGGCGCTGACAACCTATCACAACCGATGTGATTTTATGTCACTAAAGATTTGTTACAAGTAAATGCAAAATTTTTAAACTTGAACCAAAAATGTTTTAATGCTGGGTCAATGTCCTGAGTACCGCCATCCTCGTTTTTCAAAATTTTAAGTATGCTTTTTTATTAAATAAGATATCAAGCTTTTTTAATGGGGCACATACATATTTCAAAATTTTGTGCACGTTATGTTTTTGTGCTCATTTTGTCCAGGTTTATGCAGCAAAAAATGAAATTTTGTAGTTTCATATTATTTGTAGAAAGAAATCGACAAACAAACCGAATACCTACAGAAATAATTTCTAAAATAAACTGGAGTTTCTATGTAAGTGCGCACAAACGTTATAAAATAAAATTGTAGTGTATCAGACTACAATCTACCGATCGATGAACAGCGTAATAAAATTTCAAGGCAGTAGTAATTACAGGCAGTTTTGAGGTTACAATTAATTGAGACAGAATCAATAAAAAAACCAACGTAACTAAAGTATTTGCTATAAATACGAACATTATCGGATTTCGCCTTTACCTTTACTTACAGCCAGCGGCAATAAAATTCCTTTCCGAATTTTAAATACAAACGGAGGAGCAGTACGGATAATGATTCACCGCGGGCAGAAAAAGAGAATAATGATGTTCAAACACAGAGAAAGAGTGCTATACCGGTAAGTAAATTTGCCAAACGGGGAATATTGATTTCTTTCGACGGTAGAATGACCTCTAACAAGGAAGGAACAGCTTCGGTTACACCAATGCAAGCGTGAAACGCTATACTTGCGTTGCCCTCTCGCCACTAGCTATCTATTTCGTGCATACTAACCACCAAAATGAGTGTTTGTAGGTGGGTATTTCGATAATAGAAGGAAGCGAAAATGTATTTACGTTCAACTTGATACCTTCGGAAAATCACGTATTTGAAATTTGTTTCAATATTGAACGGTGTAAACTTCGAAAGGGTGTAACCGAAGGTATATTTTGAAATTGAAATGTATGAGTTGTACAGTGTAATAGTCATAACATAAAATACTACGACCGGTTTCCTCCCTGGAATTATAAAAACTTACTGTATGCACAGTTGGAGTTTAATATTATAACTATATTTTGCGGAAACATCATTGTATCCATTCCGAAACAGTTTCAATACATAGAATCAATAAGGAAATGTAATGCATTCTCATAGATATTGATGAAATATGTAAATTACTATAAATCTACTATCAGTTTGACAGTCTTC
>SMLS01072569.1:0-35997 GCA_004785975.1 Popillia japonica
AATATTATCATTGATATATCTCTAACTCCTCCTCGTAATTAATCTAAACAAAGCTTCTTCAACTAATAGCCAAGTATTTCTGGATATAACAGCAATGATAGGGTATTGCTCTAATACCGAGGTTTAGTCCAATTTATAACTCTCGTGGTTGGATGTGCTAACAATTTTTTCTTTTTTTTTTCTTTCTTTGCAAGGAGAATTAAGGCTTGTTTGACAAATGTGTACATGTCATTATATTTGCTTCACGAAGTATAATTTTTGCGAAAATATTGGAGAAACACTAAAAATATTTAAGCTATAAAAAGTTGCAGCACAAGGTTCTGGTAATTGCGGCGCAGGTAACGCATGTCATTTAATCAATAATGGACTAAATTCTGTAGAGTACAAAAACAATCAACTTTATTGTTTTGTTTATGCAGCTCTACTCCATTAATTAACGTGATTGGATAAAATTTTTAACCAAAATATTCGAAAGATTTGGAACTATGTACCACAGTACAGTTCCTACCGCAAAATAACTTTTCTAATTGGAAATAACACACGAATTACTTGGGAGTCATGGCCAGACAAGGTAAAACGTCAAAAATGAATTAAGTAATTAGGAAAGTGTTAATAAACATAAAGATGACCTGTAACTACAAACGGCATTTGCAAAAGCATTCTAAACAGGATGTTGGTTTGTTGAAACAATTTGATTTATCTTTTAGAACTTTACCGTTCATGGTTGTTTTAAAATTTTGACCAAAATCCCTTCATGGTCTCCTTCGATTGTTTTTCATCTCTTCAGACTAACAAACCCATGAGCAGTTTTTTTTGGAAATTAAAACCAGATCACAGTTATCTCCAACTTATTACTAAATCATTTTAGAAAAAATCTGCCATTTAACTAAAGTTGCTATTCATATTGCTCCAAAAACCCTTTGTGCTTTTAAAAATAGATTTACGTTACTTTAATATTTATTCCTTTTCTCTGAGAACCGAGAATTTGACATACAGTCTATACAATAAGAAAATCACGTCGAATGCTTCTAAACAAGACATCAGAGAGGCATCCAAGATTGTAGAAAAACCAGGGGCGGAGCGGGGGAAGGGGGCACTACGACGCTAATGACCATTCCACAGGGTTTACTTGAAATTAATATTACATGGCATAGTACAAAAGTGAAACCCCTACTGTCTGAAAGACATAACCGACTTCAGTGGACCCAGGCGAATATAGATCAAAATAGTAGCAATTCCGTCTTCACAGACGAGTCATCCTTCTAGGCATGGCTTCCTGGAAAGAAAAGTTGTACAATATGAACACAATGATCCGAAACACCTCAGTCGGCTCTGCACTCAGTGGAAGGCAGAAAATGACATCGAGACATTGAAGTGGTCGTCACAGTCTCCAGATCAGAATCCCTTTGAGAACGCCTGGGCCTTTATGAAGCTGAAGTTGCAAGGAAGTCACTCTTTGACGATCAAGCAGTTGTCGGCTAAGGTAAAAAATATGGCGTTGGTTTATCACCGCGTATGCCGAAAATCTAGTTGATACATAGTATGTCAAATTGGTGCTAGGTTGTCTGCCAGGTAATTCTCGAGGTGATTCTGTTATTTTGACTTGCCTCCCTTCTCCGTATTTGCCAAGGGAATGCCTTGGATGCTCGTCTTATATTTCTGGGTAATATTTCACGAGAAAATTTTTGTACAAAATGAAGTTTTTACGAAACTGCTGTTATTGCTTTCTCCACAGTTATTCGTGTAATTTATATAAATTGTAAATTTGGACACGTTTTTGCGTAAACGTTTATTTTTTTGTGTGAATTATTAGTCTCAAACATCCTCTTCGATTGAGAATTTACATTCATCAAAAACTTGGGTAAGTACATTAAGATGACAAAGAAATCTTTGTCATATCCTGCTCTAACAGTTGCAGGATAACTTCTGCGTTGTATAACAAAATGATTCATAGCTAAAAATATGTACCGTAACCATCCTAATGCGCCAAGGTATTGAATATGGTACTGAATGGAATGTACTGTAAGTAAATGTATGCTGTAGCAAACGATACGCGTTCTTTTCTTATTCAGAATAAGTTTGATTATCCAAAGACGAAATGAGAGAGAATCATATTAAGCGTCCTAGGATGCTGTTTGAAGGTATTAGTATTCCTTTAATTAAATGAGTAAATCTTCCAAATGTACTAGAATTGTGCTAGAGAATGCACCCCACAAAAGTAAGTTTTAAAATCCACCCTATTTGTGCGCATTGCTCCTAGATCATAATCATAGATTTGGCTAAAAAATAGATGCAGTGAAATTTCGATAACCTGCCTAGATGTACAGATATACAAACATACAGATATAGGAATTCAAAGTACTGCCAGTGAGTCAATTTACACAGTTTTAATATCTAACCAACTAGTTTTACATCTGCATGGAAATTTTGAGGTTTACCACCAATTTGCGTTCTTTTGTGAAGTTTAATTCCTGTCTAGACTTACATTTAATCGTAACATCAGATCCGCATGGTCTTGAAAATTGTAAATTCGTCTTAACGCGGTGTTACAATACAAAAATTTAGTCTTTGACCTGCAGTTCTGTACCTCGTTGAGCAATTAAACTTTGAAGGATACTGGATAGGATACGTATTTTTTGTAATAAAAATGTAACAAAATAGTCGGAATGGAATACATAATTTGTAAATATTGATTATAAAACTCTATTTAATTTGTTACGGATACTTTTGTTACTCTATTTACTAAGCACATATGTATTATACACTATCTGGATTTTTACGGATTAGTGTTGTGTAAGAAGCCTACGTCTCCAGAGGTATAAAATTTATCAATGCTGGTCCAGGTAAATAAACTCGTGTATGTAATTAATAATTGGGATTTTATAGATGTGGCAACAGAATTGTACACAGAGATTATAACTTGTTTGATCAAACAAAAATTATTTAGCTTCTGTATGTAACCGGTTTGATAGGTATTACCAGAATATGAAGCTACTACATATAACGAATCTCAGAAGAAATTCTAATGGTGGTTACTTGTATGCTATTATGTTTGTAGTTTATGAGCATAATTATCACTCTAATTGAATTATTCAGATGTCAAAACGGCTTAAATATAATGGAAAATCATTGATTAAGGAGCACATGGAAAATGGCTCTACTATCACTTCTAAAAATATTATTTAGCAGAATAGATTCTCAGAATCTAAAATACTTATCAAGTTAAATTACAAATTCTTGCAATTCTTGAATCATCTATTACTTTGTCACAAAATTCCTATCGTTTATTAAAAAAAAATCAGTAATAACGTGAACCAGTACATTATGCTATTCTCCTGGGCATGCTTCTAATAAGGTCACCTATGGACTCATGTGGAATTTTATTCCAGGCAAGATCTATAGCATCATGCACCTGATGTAAGTTCATTGGAAGATTAGGAAGCACACCAATTCTTCCCCTTATCATATCCCAGACATGTTCTATGGGCGATAGGTCTGGGGATCCTGCATGCAATTCAAGAATAGCAATGTTGGCTTATTGCAGGAATCGTAACGTACTTATTTCAAGACGAGGGCGGGTATTATCTTTCTGGAATGTTGCATTATTTACCTGTTGAATGTATGGTAAAGCGATTGGTTCCAGAACTTCTTCGATGTGCATTTGAGCATTTAAATCACCGCGAAGGACTACTAAAGGAGTCCAACTTCCTATGCGAATTCCACCCTAAACCATCAATCCTTTTGTAAGTGCTGTCTCGCGTTCTACGACAAAATTCAAAACCTGTCTTTCGCCTCTTCAACGTCGGACGCGCCTGCGGCCATCACTGGCCCACAAACAAAAGCGATATTCGTCTGAAAACACAATATGGTTCCACTCTTCTAACCAATGTGTTCGCTCATTGCACCATTGTAATCTAAAGGCACTATGCTGATGAGTTAGAGGCAGTATTAATCTTGGTCAATAGGGAATCAACCTAAACGAGCGAATGCGACGATATACGAAATACATTGTCATTGGATTGCCAACTTCTGCCACAAAAATGCCAGCCGATCTTGTGGTGCTATGACGATCTCTTAAGGCTATCAAGCTTGGTCTCCGATCTTCACGGATCTAGGTTGATCTAGGTTATCCAGAGCCTCTCCTACGATGTCGTCTACCTTCTTGAAACCAATCTCGCCAGCAACGAATCACTGTCAATAAGTCGTTGCATCCGTCTAGCAATTTCACGAAATGCAATACCTCCTTCATGCAGTCCCATGATACGACCCCTTTTAAAATCACTTAATTGGCGATACTTCGGTCGCCTTCGATTTCTAATCATTCTAACTTTTCAAGTGACAACTAATTGGCAGCTCAATAAATGATTTAACTCGAAAAACCAAACGAAAGTTTTGTTTGTAGTTTTTTTCGATAGAGATCAACAAGGCAAAAACTTTATTGTTTTCTTGATATGCATATGCAGATCCTTTGAAGTGCATCACTCTATCAAGACATCCATCAAAATTTTGGATTACTAAGTCTGCGATATTTGAATACAAACTAAATTGGAGATAAAAATCTTCTTTAAGGAAGGAGAAGAACAAGCATTATAAACTTGGCCAGAATCCGTCTTCCTAAAGTGCCATATGGATTTGTTATTCAGAAGGACAAAGCAACAAACTTAGGCAAACATGCTAATAATACTGAAAAGGATCGTAATTATGGACTTATCAAGAGTGGATCATCAATCATCTTAGCAGCAATTTATGTCAATACAACCCTAACCGAGTTTTATTTATGTATACCTTTAGCAGATATATTCAAAAGTGGCAGCTATTTATGTCGACTTTAGCACTTCTGTTCAAGACCTAGTAGTATAATTGCCATTGAATTCTTCTGGAAGTTGTATCTTGTTCAAAGTCTTCCTAAAAGGTCGTCCGTTGTAGACAACTTGCCGTTTGTACATAGAAAGGTTTAAATGTTAGTTTTTATATTTCTTGTTTACCAGCACTATACAAAGCGCCAGGGTTTGCTGGTCGTCAAGAACATTCTCAGACCGTAGAATACACACAAAACAACGCAAGCTTTTGTTGAAAGATACTCTTGCGGTAAATAAGTGATATCCAAGACTCAAATCGTGCAAAAACTTTCTTAAAGACGTAGACAAAGAACCCCTGATTACCTGATAGGCCAACAAGACCCTATCGGACTAGACTGGGATTGGCTAATACGGCAAACGTTAAATTACAGCAGAGAGGGAGTTGTCTCCGTTAACACCAACAAAATCAGGTGCAACCAAATAGACCAGTAAGATAGACCAGCGGGATACCCTCAGTGTCTGTGGGAAAATACAGCACCTGATAAGCCTGACGACCTGTAGGAACTACCCGAACACATGGTCCCCCACCGACTGATGGCATACTGGACAGAATGCAGTTGACGTCACTCAATACTGGGCGACTAAATTATAAGACAGTGATTTGGATGCCATAAAGTAAAGTAGGTAGACAAGATCAGCAAATATCGCGCTCTGACAATCGGAAAGGTATGCATGAGAAACTTGATCTCTGACTGTGAAAATCAGAAAGTAACCAACTTGCATTGGGTGGTCTGAATAAGCAAAACAGACTAAGGAGTCGCTGTAGCTGCATTTACCACATAGAAACTACCAAGAATGTCACAATTATAGTGACACAGAGCTAGATAGAGCTAAAACAAGGAAAGCCAAAATGATGGAATGGTGTGAAATAGACAGAAGCTAGTACCAATAGCCATAATAGGCAAATTGTGCTCTGATGAGATTTTGCATTTCACGATATATAATGTATATAACTAGAAACATATTTAATGTTCAATTCTCCATTGATCAGTATATAGGTAATAGAAACGACTTTCTCATTCATGCCAGTACTTTAATCATTACTTTTTAATAAACCAATTTTTTTGTGTTAAGACTGTGGGTAAAAATTTGATGGGTAATTGCACCTATAATTAAAAGTGTGGTAGCTGTGATATTAAAGATAGTGATGGAGATTTTAATATTTAAATGTTTGCTTATTCTTGTCTTAATCGAGGGTCTTGAAAAACTAGTTTAATCTTGATCTCTTTTAGGTCTCCATCTTGAAAATTGAGATAGAATTGTCTAGACCAGAACTGTGAATGCAGCGGCCATTGCTAAGATGTTGCAGCTTATAACATTGCAGGTTTTAATTCGTTTATTTTTCATTTTTGTAAGGTGTGTACTTAAAGGTACCAACACAAAATAAAAATCTTTTCTACCAAAATAAAATTACTACTAATATGTAGGTGTGTCTCCCACATAGCAGGCAATGTTAAAGGTGTCTGTCGGTAATTATATCAGACAATTAAATGGTTTCATAGAAAATTACGTCAATGGAATAAATTGACATATACCTGTTAGGTCTAAAATAATATTGCAAAGAAATCATGGATACGCAAATACCGTATACAGACTGTTTTAAAACATCGTTTTAAATTTTTTTTACACCGATGAAGCTGGTTTTACTAAAAATGGAATATTTAATTTCCACAACAATCACATTGAATGTCACGAAAATCCTCATGATACCGTTGAAGCCAGACCCCAACGCTTCTCTCTAAACATCTAGTTAGGCATGATAGGGGACCGGCTGTTACAATCGATTGTTTTGCCACAACATTTAACAGATCCTGCATACCTCGAAGTCCTGGAAAAAACTTCACCTGAACTTTTGGAAGATTTACTTATAAATCTTGGACTGAACCTCTGGTTTATGCAAGATGGAGCTCCATCGCTCTTTACGGGTGCTGTTAGGGAACATTTTAACAACAAATTCCCAGGAGATGGATAGGGCGAGGAGGTTCCAATGCTTGGCCTCCAAGATCTCCAGCTTCAGTTAGATTTTACTATTTTGCGTTATTTGAAAACTTTAGTCTACGCAACACCAAGCACATTATATTTTGTCTTCTTTTCAAGGCGCGCAATTGGAAATCAATCTCGAGCCTTGTAGACTTCAAACAAATTGGATTAGATTTTAAGCTCACGAACGTAATCTTACAGAGCTTACAATAACTTTAAAGGGGAAATAGTTTTCCGTGTAGCTTTCCAATACAAATAGGACCTACATCAATAACATAAAGCATTGTATACATATATATGTATACACATCTTCAATGATTTGTAGAAGTAATTGCAAGTAGTTTTGTTGCTCCTATCGACTTCCGTGCAGCCAACTGCCATAAATTAGCGTTTTCTATTACATTAATGCTGGCCTATTTTATCTCCAAATCGTTAGAGACAGTAACTTACACATACTTATATGATATATAATTGGTCCACTGATCTGTGAGCATTTCCGTCAAAAAATCCTTTCTACTGAAAGATCAGTTTAATTATGGCAATTGTATCGGGTAGTTTATCATCATGGGATAGCGAACAAATGTAGGACATTATATTAAGAAAATGAGACTTCTAGCTAATGACCAACCTCAGTTTTTGTTTTATTGTATCATTATTTTATTAAAACTTATTAGGCCATAAGAATTCCTTCATTGATATATTTGTTATATAGATATATATATATTACTGAAACGGTATATAAGTATATTTCTATTTCTGGTCTAATTAAGTGTTGTTACTTTTCAGAATTGACCATTCGGAAGTAATTAGGAAGCAGCTGCTCTCTCAGTGTGCATCGTTAAGGTAAGCTGTACTATATGATTTCTTTTTCTTAACTAGCACATACATATATTGCTCTAAAACCTAAATGGGTATGAAAAGCTTTTCTAAGCAGGTATTAAAGTTGTATCAAAGTACAAAATCTACTAGACTTCCACTAATTTGCCCTAGTGCATAGGTTTGTAAGAAGCAATTATTCAAAATATAATTTAGGTCACTAATGCTGATAATATTTTGCAACAGTAATATCTAAACCTTATCTATACGAAGAAGAAAGCAAATAAAAAAGAAATTTAGGTAGGAAACAGAATGTTATCTACTGACGAGGCTGTTTATAAGTATACTCATTGTTAGTGACATTATGAGTGTTACACCCAGAAGGAATATTTCGTTTAACTTGTTTTTTTGCCAGCATAATAGTTTTACAAGAAATGTTAAAATAATAATCTGTTTTGCTATCACGTAGCTGAGTACACTCCTGTACACGTCTAAGCATCGACAAAATAAGACGGTCGATATCTGCTTGTGGCCCCTAGTTCCAAGCAAGTTGAAATTCATTGATTTACTGCGGCAAAGATTGTAGAGGATGGTACAAAGTGGCCAGTCTCCTCTCATGATATCCCACACATGTTCGACGGGGTTTAAATCCAGGGACAGAGGGTGGCCACGGCAAAATATTAACCCCTTCGTCTTGGAGAAGGTCTATAGTTCGACGAGCAATATGGGGACGTACAGTGTTCTTGCTGAAAAAGGACGTGAGGACGGCCATCTAGATAAGGTAGTAAAGTGATTTGTAGGACATCAACATAACGCGCAGCTGTGATACTGCTTGAAATAAACAGAAGTGGTGATCGGCTACCATAATCTATATCCCTCGCCTCGCTCTCCACGCCGGTGTTATACCCTTTTACACCGTCATGCATACTTCGACAGAATCTTGATTCGTCGCTGAAGATCCAATTCTGCCGTTCTCTGCACCTGTTCAAACGTTGACGACAGCTGTCTGCAGTCAAAGGAAGCACTAACCCTGGACAGCATAACAAACTTCAAAGGCCCGAATGCGGCGATATAGTGTACGCATGGTAATAGGTCTACTTTCTTCTCCAAACCATTGGTCAGGGATTTGACGAGTTGTAGCAAAACGGTCTCTTAAAGCTAGTTTTCTGAAGAACCTATCTTGACGGTGTGTGGTACGCCTGGGTTGACCAGTTGGTCTTCTTCGTGTTCCTCTACTTTCTTCTGTCCACACATGACACACACGCATTACCGTCATTGCAGTACAATTAATACGACGGCCAATTTCGCGAGAGGGCAAACCAACACCTCGATAGGCCACAATTCCACCCCTGTCAAAGTTACTAACACGGTCTTCGAACTGTAGGCATTTTGGTACGCTTAACACTTGTACATTTGCTCTCATGAACATGAATCTCTTCGTAGAAAAGTAAGACATATGCTTTTTTTTGCAAAAGAGTATCAATGATAAACATTTTGATGCCAACAATTCAAACACATTACAACAAATTACTTCTTCTGGATGCACCAACTCTAATGTTACTGAGTCTATTGACGACTCCGTAAACTACTGTCAGTAGTAAGTGAATTATTATATTTAGACAAACCCCCTACTGTGCACAGCTTGTTTGAAGACCAACTTCTCTTACCAAACATAGATTTAAGCTGAGACCTCACCATTACCCCAATTTTGCCTTCACCTTGCGATTGCAGCAATTAAAGCTTTGGAAAACTGAAGAATCGCACAACAGCAAATGTTTTAATGGAATTACCTTTTTCATTGCGCGGTAATAACTAATTGTAAGTAAGCTAATACATTATTTATGTTAAAATGTGTATAACGAAGCTGTTGTCATTGTCCTGATCCAAAAATTATTGTATTGAGGTTTTGTACTTTCTGAATCAATTCAAAGTATTACTACCTATTGATACACACTATTTAAACAATGGTAAAAATGGAAATCTGCTGTGCACGTAACATTCTAGGTAGAGAGCACTGGCGTAATGCGGCACAGAAGAAAAAATATAATTTTCAAGTAGGCATGAAAGTATTGAAGATAGGGGAAAAACCAATATTTGTTGTATATACATACATATGTAGATACTTGAAACAATATATTGCTTCACTATTGTGAAAATAGACGACGCTAACACTTTGTAAATCCCTAACAAAGCTAATTATTTACGTTTACAAGTATGTTATGCTCGTTCGAGCTGTCATAAACCATTGGAAGTGTGTACTACAATATGTGGTATGTGGTTTATTATTGCTACGGAGTGTTAATTTCTTTTGTACCTTATGCTAATATTTTCATTCCGCAAACGGTAAACTTCAATAGGAAACTAATCATGTTCACTTACAGCATTGTAAATAATAATTTATTAATTGCTAATTGTCACTTTTCCGCAATGGATTGTATACATAGTAGAATTTAATGCACCCTGAAAAGTTTGTTTTGAACAAAATAAAAAATGCAATACTTAAAAAATACAAATGTGTGTAATATGATGTAAGTTATTTTTGAAGATGTAATTTGCACATACATAACGTTTTGACGCACAATAGATAAACATGATGTTTACATTAATAAATGTCGTTATGAAACTTGCATACGTTTGTAACACATTATGTAATAATACATATTTTGGTTTTATATTGGAATTTACTTCTTACTGAAAAAATGTCCTTCTCTCACCGCGGTGTCCTTCAGACAGTCCATATATTACATTGCCTTAACAACATATAACATGCATAAACGGCTCACATTTCGTTGATAATTGTTTTTATTTAATTTCGCTATTGGCCAGTAAATTCAAGTATCCTCATCTACTCTATTGTCTGATAAGCTGTTTGCGCAAACTATATATACAACTGGGCAACTGGCTACCTAAATAGATCTGATTTGGTAACCTGACAATCCTTAGTCCAGCTAACTTTCTCACTTCAACAATCAAATAACACACACTGTCCAATTCTTACTTGGATGATGTAGATCTTCCTAATGGCGCAATCTAGTTTCTCATAACTTCTTGTTTACTACCTTGATTTGACCTTAGTAGGTTTAGGTTTAAAATAATAATAAAATTTATTATATTTAGCTCTCAGAGTACAAACTACATGACTTCATAGAGTGATTCATCGTTTTAGTTCGGCTGGCTTCAAAACTTGCTCGTAAATTGGATGCCAATCATGCTAGTTTGTATAAAACGCAAAAAATCAAACCACTTGTAAGAACTACAATTGAAAATTATAATTGTCAACTGCTGGCCATACCAAAATTCTTCTTCTAACTGAAAATAGATCGACATTGTAAGCCACCAAAGATTATTAAAATCAAATCTGTTACTAGCTATTAAGTTTAACAAGGGGAATAAGCGTTCGTAGCGCAGTGGAGTGGATGTGGGCCTACGACCCTGCCGACTCGCGTTCAATTCCTGCCAGTAATTATTTTTTCAATGACATTGTGCACAATATTAATAATATTTATTAATAAAATTATCATCCTGAAAAATATGATTTATGACTAATTTGCATAAGATATAATCGTCAATATTGTGCACAATAAGATTGAGAACAAATTCTGGTAGGAATCCAACGCGACTCAGCAGAGTCGTAGGCGTACATCCAGTCCACTGCGCTACGAGCGCTTACTTGTACGGAAACTAACATTAACGGTATATGTATAAGGAACGCTTAAAACAATGTTGATTTTTCTCAGGAACTAGAGCGCGTTAGGATAAAAGCTCGTTCTTGGGTACTCAGGGGAGGTCCCTCTATAACATAGTAGAGACTGTTCCTAATGTGATGTTCTACTACTTGACAATTCATATGCTTGAGTCACATTCGATGAGATGGTTGGGAATATTTCCTTAACTTCAGGACATTTTTTATCACGTCTACTATTCAATATGGAATGTGACTTTATTTTTGTCCTAATTTTTTTTTTTTTGTAATTTTAACATTACCGGCAGCATCTACAGATAGAAACCAACATATCATTTCTCACGTGTACATGCTAACAAACTGGTTTCTATGTAAAACAAAACTTGTGATACTATAGATTGGAGTAAATTTTGCATCAGAACAGTTAAGTACATGCCTCCTTAAAATGTTGGCAACTATGTAAAATATGTTCATCACTAATCAAGCTGCCTTCAAGTCTTTCTATTTTATAAAAAGTTAAAGTAATAAAAGTTATAAGTTGGATTTTGTAAAGCTCTTCATTAGGTAAGCAACGAATTATAGCTTATCAATTTTTGAATGTGGAGGTAGGATTTAAACTCTACACAGCAAGTTGTTTGCAAACCCACAGGAGTGAACTACCTCTAGAGAAGTAACAGAATCCTTTAGCTGTGATGTAGGTCTGTAGTGGATAACTTTAAAGGACTTAAACCTGACGAATTTGAAGAACTATTTCGAGAATTTTTAGAGGAGTTTGCAAAATCTCCTTAATTGCACTAGGTATTAACTTTCAACCTTCTAACTGCCTCTCATGTTCATAACATCTGAGTTTCACTATTGTTCTTTCCATAATTGATAAAATATCATGAATTAATTGTACTGGCATTTATACGGTGCAGCGTTCAAGGCAAGAATCCACAATAGACCAATCTATCAAGGTTAGCAAAGCAGTCGTAAAGTAACGTTTTTAATGCCGCCACATGAGTAAATAAACACACCCAAGGTATCTCAGGTCAGCCTTCTATAGAATCTATAGAAACTACAGTCAAGTGTGTACATTCAACTTTATAATCCGACCTACCAAAGACTATGCGAAAGTTAATATTAGACTTAATTAATAATATTACTAGATACAATTTGTTAATACAAATATTTATTTTGACTCTGTATATTAAAAAACGCAACTTGACATGATCTGAGCCACATTGGGAAGTGTTCGTCGTGCTTACATTACTGGTAGACTAAATAAATAATATTCAAATTAGAAAACCAAAAAAGCAAATATAAATTGACGGTGCAAATTATAATTTCGTTATACATATTGGTTGTATCTTTTGTTTTAGGTTATAGCAATTTATAAACATAGAAAACAGATGTCTGAGTTTCATTGTTTGAACAAGTGTTAATCATTAAAAGCGCGATAGACAATAAATATGTAAATATAACGAGTAGTATGCAAGGTGTAAACCTGCTCGCTTGCCTTTCTCTTTCATTGCATTAATTTATTTGGAGTGTCTCAATCTCGAACTATGAATGAGTCTAAAACGGATGCCTGTATCAATGGCCAGGCAAACAATGTGGGAGCATATTCATCGCCTACTATCCTTTACATTTCCTGTATAGGTGCATATGTGCATGTGCAAAGCGTGGTGACGCATGGTTTTCGGCTTTTTTATTACTTGTGGACAGGGGCGTCAGGTGCAAAAGGAACATATTGGTAATAATTTTGAAGAAAATATGAATTGAAATTTATGTTATCTAAATTATGAGCAAAAATCAGATCAATAAGACCAATTACTAGGGCTCTCTTCCTATTTAATTGTTTTGTATAAATCCAGTTAGATATTTGACTGAGTTCTTGTGATGTTCCAAAGATTTAAAGATTGTTATCTACAGCATTTTATTTAACATTTTGATGAATGAATACCTACATATTTTCTAGCTTCTCTATATCCTGTTTACAACTTTTCTCAGAAATAGTACACAACAACACGCAGTGGTAGATGTTAATTGGAAAGCTGCGAAAACCCCATAAAAGTGAGCACTCATTAGTCGCTTATCAGTGCCTAACAAGGGAAGAGCCGCTTTTAAGAATGGTATTAAGTCGTTAAGCGCCACCTTCGCAGGCTTTAGTAATGGAGAGGATCTTAGGAGAATTAAAGTTATTTTGTGGCTGGCTTTACTGAAAAATGTATAAATACAATTTCGAGATAAAAGTTTCAGAACTTCACAATAATTTTAGTGTTCTTCTCGCAAAAGAATAGATTTATATAAATACTTACGAAAAAATATTAATGCTATCCAATTTCTCTCACATTCAATCATTGTTTTAATCCATCTTGTTGCCAATCCTCTTTTCTAATTCCATCCTTTCTTTACCCCATCTGCCGCAAGCTATTGTGGCGTGATCAGGCGATAACACCATAATGGAGATATGCATCGCTTTCCGAAAGACTGAACCTCTTGATAATACTGGAAATGCCTCTGTCCTGGCAGAAACTGCGTTGGAAAGTAATCTGCTCTTCTAAGTTTGCATTGGACCCACGATGAAAGGTCTGGAATCAAGGTTTTCGTCCATACAGTCACAGAATCTAATTTCTTCCACTGTCGTTGTCATATTTTGGGCGTCTTTCCCCTCAGCTGCGTTCTTCACTGTTTTTCTTTGCAATGAAAAGTTGGCCTCTATTCCTCCGCAACCAGAGCTTACTACCCTCAGGAGGGTGTTTCTTTGAAGCTTTTCCATGCCGTTCTTTTGCTTGTTGGTGTCTAACACTCCAACTGGTATTGCGTAGAGCAGTTGCGACTGAATTATTGCATCCAACATCTTCCTCTTTTATTTCCAGAACCTACTATATTGGGTAGTATTTTGCAGGGCCACCAGGCTGGATTCGGTCCTTCCTGTACGGTACAAAAGTCAAGTTCCTGCCCAGGATAACACCCAAGTATTTTAGTTCTGTTTTAGGGAAAATTTTTCTACCCATTACCTCGCAACAATTGTTTTCTATATTACTCCAGCCTCCAATTTCTGTGGAGCTATTTGTAATTCGTTCGAGATTATCCAATCGGTGATTATTTCTATAGGTCTTGTCTGCCTAGAACATCAGCCCTCTTAGATCCATTGGCTCTAGTACAATCACTAAATCGCCCGCATAAGCTGTCACAGTGATTCGCTCTATCCATTCCTGGTTCAGAAAACCGTGATCTACAAATTGGGACCTAGTACCAAAGCCTAGGTACCCCAGCGCTAACATGCGGTCATAATTCTCCATTCATGGTGATCTTCCTATCGCGGAAATAGTCACTAATGATATTTAAAAGATACTTGTAGTCTTTCCTTTTAGCCAACTCGCTAAGTATTATATTCCAATAGCTTTTATTGGTTTCCAACTTTTTGGCATTAAAAGTAAGTATATATCAGTGACTTTTTCATTAGAATTTGTACCAAACTTGTCTTGTGGTTTTTGACTTGTCCATCCAGGTTTGCAATCTGCTTAATAATTGCTTTATCTGTAAAATACATTTTGGAGCATTTGCATGGTTCTGCTATTTGGCAACATGATTAACGTAATTTTTTAAGACAATCACGTAAAGCATCGATCAAATAATATTTTATACTGTTAGATGAGAGCTTTTATTAGTTATTCTATTGAACTAAAAGCATGTTGAAGCAAACTATCGTAGAGTTCATGAATCTTCGATGTCTTGGACAATTTCCACTTATCTTAAGACATTACGTAAAATCGAGCAACACCAATTTAATAAAGTCTAAATAAAGACGAAGAAAAAGAAAGTGTTGACATTCGTAGAGGTAAGAGAGTATGTGGTGCTGTACGGTTCAAATCCTACACGTCATTAGATCGGTGCTTCTAACCTAGCATTGTCTACAATAAGGCAATCTTATAAAAATACCATAAAAACACATTTACACAGTAATAGCGGCAACTGCACTCACCAGAAAGAAATATTAGGAAAATTGATACTGCTAAATGAATAACGGAACGAATAGATAGTTTCTCAAGAACGAAGGAAAATAAGTTACATGCACTAACGTTGTGTACAAGTTGGGTAATACATAAAATATGATGGACTAGCTCTAGTCCTTGGCTAGACCTAGTTGAGCTGAACAAAAATATCTAACCAATGAATGCGCTCCTTGATCATCCCTACAGTATTATTCACCGATATGCTGGATTGCTTAATGCTGAATCCTCCTTTTTAAAAAATGGTTGAACCCAGTTTACCGTAAATATATTGGATACTACATCTGCGTGGCATTTCAGGTTAGCCAATTTTGGCCCACATTACGGCAAAGCGTAAAAAAATAAAAATAAGCCAATTGTATCGCTAACATTGAAGCTCAAATTATCACTGATGAAAATCACGAATAGAAGAGGGCATAATACTGAGCTATGCAGGATAACTTCTGTGTCCTTGGTTGTAAGTCACCACCCCAAGGTACTGTTTTGAATCCTTGACCTTGTCTCAAAGATAATAACGACATAGAGTATCCAACAAAATTCTATAGTCTAGCAATCCTCCTAAAGAAGATGTTCTCTTTCTGCTCTATTTTAAATTTCAAGCTATTCTCCGGAAACTATCATCTCTGACATCTTTTTCAGATATGTTATTATAGTTAGGGCTTTAAAGTCTTTTTGTTTAGGTGTATATAATGACACTCGTTGGTGATGTGGCAGAAATAACTACTCTAGAAGAGTACAGCAACGAGAGGCATAATTTTTACCTACTATTCTACTTAAGGATTTGCAACAAAATTCGTTGAATAGGGAATCTTTACAGATAACTCATTCAAGCCATAATGAACTGTAATGAATAAACTATTTTCAGTTCAATAAAAAAATACAATTCAATCTAAAAATAATTGGAAGTTATTAATTGAGTAATAATTGCAATTAACACTATCTTGCATGGATTTTGAAATCGAATTTAAAATATTAAACTCGTATGGGTCCCTCCGATACTAATAAACCAGACGCCACTGAGTAGTATTACACACTTCGATTTGCAGCCCGTTCGTGTCTGCATATTGAACGACGGGCGCGAAGAAAACTATCCGGAACTTCTTCTCTTAAGATCTGGTAATTTGATTTTGTGTTGGCTGCGTACGACAAATCGTCAGGTCACGTCTTGTCACACTTGTTGAGAATTTTTACTGCTTGCTTATTCGAAATATGTATGTGTAATGTATAAAGGCGTGTTGGCGTGATGTTGTTGTACGGGTAGAGGTAATCGATACCGAGTTGTTGCACCGGCACATTTCATTCATGCTTCGAAACTGGTCGAGATAGCAAAAATCCTACCCGGCAGCAAATGTCAAAACACGAATTCCACTTGCTCCTTCTCGGTATTTACTATTCATCTACCTAGAAATCGGTAGGGATTCTGTCTGCAGAGTATTACCTAGAGATGTTTGGAAGATTTTGCAATGAATCATTTGAAATGTAGGTAACAAAGTCCCCATGAGTAGATACATATTACGGCTTAGATATTATCTGATTGTATATTATGATGCAATACGGAATAATGTGCGATTTTTATACATTTAAATGTTTATAAACATGGATTTAAGATCGTGGATATTTTTTGAATTTTTTTTTTCAGAAAAAATGCAAGTCAAACTACAATGTATAGATACCATATTCATAAATTCAGATATTTCAAAAATTTGAAAAAAATTGTACATGTTTATATTCAAAAATGTATTTCTTATGTAACCACGCTATAATTATGTCTATATTGCAAATATTATTTCTATGTTTTATGATTTACATCATATATTTGTTCGTTCTGGTGCCCTGGAATTACCAACGTTTAAACTGGAAATAATGTTTTCAAACAAAATTCACACAATTTATGTAAGTGTTATAGCACATTCCATGTGTGATATAATATTGTTGACGAATACCTAAGGTAGCCGCAATAGTTTGTTCATAATAGACTGGCTTTAGAATATCCCATACTGCTAAAGTTTAAACCATAAAAGTGATTTGAGAATAGCTTGTATTGTAAGAGTAGTGTACGAAACCTCAATACAATAATTTGGGGATCAGAACAATGACAACACTTTCGTTATACACATTTTAACATAAATAATGTATTGGTGTATACTTAGTTATTATGGCGCAATGAAAAGGCTAATTCCATTAAAACATTTAGCGTAAATCATGCCCTTGGTTAAATGAAATTAAATTCAGCTTGATCTATAATGCTTCTTGGAAGATAAGAAGGGAAATATGCACAAGCTGATGAGACTAGAATGGAAAAAATAGTCTGCGTCTTTACTTCATGGTATTCTTTGGATGATAATCTGATGACATGATAGTTTTGTGCAAAGGTAATGAAACATCATACTTGTCGGACAAGAAACTGATTCAAACCATGACTGTGGGGGATGAAAGTGTCTGTGTTACATGGAAGAAGTCGTGAAGTATATAATTTTCTTTCGTCAGTGCAAGTCAACCAGTTACAATAACTAAGAGCAATCTAAGAACTTTAAGAATAGTATCGAATTAATATGAGTTTGGTAATATTTGAAAAGGAAAACAGTGCTGCCTGCAGAATAGGAGTCAATACAATCACTTGAGGGCAACAAAAGAAGGATTCTCTTGGTTTTGCTGGAAAAGGTACAGGGTTATTCATTATAAATGTCCCAGCCCTTACCATAGTTATTATTGCGTAAACAAAAAAAAATTGTGAAATAAATGTTGTATGGTTATAAACTAATTTTATTATAACGTTAACAAAAGTACAGTGGCGTGCGTAGTTTAGGTGACACAACAAATAATTTGGTTTTTTTTAACACCCTGTATATTATTAAATTTTTGAAAAGATCTTTTTCTTCTGATTTCAAAAATATACCATATCATACCCCTGTCTTACACCGTTCTTATAAAGTTATCTTTGTTATATTCGTTATCTATTATTTGTAATTTTCATTAAATGTTGACCAAAACTCATTTGTATATACAAAACTTTTATTTAATAACTTAAGAACGGTGTAAGAGGTATGTTATGGTATATTTTTGAAATAAGAAGAAAAAGATCTTTTCAAATATTTAATAATATACAGGGTGTCTCATTAAAAAAACCCAAATTATTTTTTGTGTCCCCTAAACTACGCACGCCACTGTACTTTTGTTAACGTTATAATAAAATTAGTTATAACCATACAACTTTTATTGCACATTTTTTTTTGTTTATGCAATAATAACTATGGTAAGGGCTGGGACATTTATAATGAATAATCCTGTACATAGTACAAAGTACGGTTCTCAGTTGGTAGTTGTTGATGGTTGGATATTAGGAATACTCAGCGTCCTTAACACTGGTAGTAAAAAAAGAGCGCCTCACTTATACATAAAAAATAGACAGTTAATTAGAATTTATCGAAATAAATAAGTAGCTTTAAATCAAAAAACACAAGATGCTGCTGTGGGATTGTTCAGATTTCTAAAGCTTCAATTGCTGCAATCGCAGGGTGAACGCAAAATGGGGGAATGCTGAGCTCTCAGCGTAAACCTATGTTTGGTAAGAGAAGTAGTTCTTCAAATAAGCTGAACAAAGTAAGAAGGCTGTCTAAATATAGTAATTTATCACTGACTTCTGCAGTTTACAGAGTCGTTAATATACTCAGTAACATTAGAAGTGGTACGCCCTGAAGGAGTAATTTGTTCAAGTTGATTCTTTGGCATCAAAATGTCAACTTTTAATCATTGATACTTTTATTGCAAAAAAGCATATTGTCTTACTTTTTTACGAAGAAATTCATGTTCATGAGAGCTGATTAATATAGAAAAGTCTAGTTATTGTGTGTCCGTCCACGTACAAGTGTTAAGCGTAGCAAAATGGCTAGTGTTCGAGGGGTGGAATTGTGAGCTATCGAGATGTTGGTTTGTCCTATCGCGAAATTGGCCGCCGTGTTAATTGTACTGCAATGGCGGTAATGCTTGTGTGTCATGTGTGGATAGAAGAAGATAGAGAAACACGAAGAAGACTAAAGGCTCAAGCAAGGCGTACCACAGAGCGTCTAGATAGGCGGTCCAAATTGTCCTTCGCAACACACATCCGAGAAAGCATTGCTAAAGCAGAAAGGACCATCTCCGCACTCTCGTGTCTAATGCCCAACATTGGAGACCCTCGAACTTCAAAAAGAAGAATCTTGACTGGTGTTGTTCATTCGCAGATTCTTTACGCGCAAAACTGACATCACTCCCTAAAGTAGTATGCATAAGAGTCTGCTGAGCCTATAGAACAATCTCCGCCGGGGCGGTAGCAGTAATCACAAAGCTCGCTCCGTTTGAACTCGCCGCGTGGGAAAGATACGCTCGCTATACTGGGACATCTAGGAAAGAGGCCAGGCAACAACTGATTAGGAAATGGCAGTTGACATAAGATGAAGGAACCTATGACCGCTGGACATACCAACTGATCCCTGATATTAAAAACTGGTTGTAAGGGCCTGAAAACGAAGCCAATTACTTTACCACACAGGCGCTGTCAGGCCATGGATGCTTCAGACGATACCTGTATGAGCGAGGGAGGCGGACTCAGATGAATGCCACTACTGCGGAATGGTGGATGACGCTCACCATACCCTATTCGAATGTCACAGATGACCACGGATTAGACGAAAATACGAAGAAGAGTCAGGAAGGATACCTGATATCGAAAATGTACGAAACGACCTGGTTTCGAAATTGCACAGGCGCACGCTACTTGACTGCCCTGGAAATATAGAAAAACAAAGGAGGAGGAGGACAGAAGAAGACCGTAGCCTTAGGCACACCCTGCACTGAAGCAATGCGGCGGTGGATTCCGGTGTAAAGTGCAAGAGCACACAGGGGCGTTTTTAGTCGGTAAAAATCCGACACAACCTGCGAATGATAACTGAGCAGGAGTCTTTTCGAAGATTTTCCGCTCTGTAAAAAAGATAGGCACTCCAGACAACTAGCTCTACGAGACCGTTTTCCTACAACGCACCAAAATCGCTAACCAATGGTTTGGAGAAGAAGGTAGACCTGTTACTATACCTACATTACATCGCCGCATTCGAGACGGTGAACTTTTTTCATACCCTTCCCGATTACTGCTTCCTTTGACTGCAGACCACTGTCGTCAACGCTTAAACTGATGCAGAGAACGGAAGCATTGGTAAGTAGAATGGCATAATGTCGTCTTCAGCAGTCGAATCGCGGTGCCGTCTAGGTGTGGAGAACGACACGGTAATAGTTTGAGGGGCTCTTGCTTAAAAGCAGGCGTTAATGTTTTGCCGTAGCCACTCCGTTCCGTAGATTTAAACCCCATCGAACATGTGTGGATTATCATGGGGAGAAGACTGTTCACTTTGCACCATCCTCCACAAATTTGGCGCAGTTAATCAACGAAGTTCAAGTTGTTTAGAACCAGGTGCCAGAAGCATACATCGATTATCTCATTTTGGCATGCCTAGACGTGTACAGGAGTGTACTCAGCTATGAGGTCGGCAAACACAATTTTTTTTGTTACATGTTAATAAAATTTCTTGCAAATGATAGTTCATGTTTCATTTCTGATGTAAAACTATCACATTGCCAAAAAATGAAGTTAAATGAAATGTTTCCTTCAATAATTTAGGTACAAATAATGCAGCTTTACTAGACTGGCGTTAAATTTAGAAATCTAATATAAATTCATCAATTTCTCAGGAATGTAGAGTCCGGGTCAGTATATGGATGAAAAACTAATGATTTAAACATATGGTCTTAATCTTCATGTGGCATTAAACTGGTATTTGTTTTTTAGATGTTTTGTTCTTGTTTATGACAAACAGTTTGTTACAAACAGTAATTGACAATAAGGATCGGTTGTTTTGCGGTTTTCTGAAACGGAAGTCCTCATGTTTATCTCACTTATTCGCAGGACCCTTGAGGATTTATAGTGTTAAAGATCAGAGTGTTGTGTGCGTAAGCAGTACACAAACAACAAACAAGAACACTTGTGAGCACTTGTTCATTAATTTGTTTTTGACAAATTACAATTTAAAGCTGCGTGGAGTTTCTGTTAATGAACATCTGTGTCAATGTGTCGTATTTTAAAATGTTATGTCTGTTATTAACGTCAATACCTTTTTTTCACAAATCAAGTGAACGAGAGTAAGAGTGGATTTCCAAGAATCGTTTAAAATCCCTATATTACTATGACGCGAACTGCATGCAAAATTTGCATGTTACGTACTTACAACACTTTCTACAATGCCTGGTCGTAATATAACATTAATGATAATTGCCGATATTAAAGTCAAATAAGTAACTTTTACTTTAGCAGTTAGATAGTGGTGGGAATATATAGGATGATATTGATGTGATGTTTGTCTACAATTATTTCACTGTTTTCATCATTTTTCTAGCAAATCCTGATAAGTATTCCATAACCATCATTTTGTTCAAATTTCTAACAGATTTGAGACAATTACATCTATTTTTTTTTCCTATTAGTCTCCTCGGCTGGAGGAAACAAAACAAATCAATGTCTATTTTCGTTACGTTTTCTTCAACGTCCCATTCTATTTTTGTTAATCATTGTGAAATTCCTCACCTATACGTTAGTCCAAAGCAGAGCTGTGCAAATAGTAACTTTAGTTATTAAATCGGTTTTTTTCCTTAGTGTCAAGTTTTACAACAATTTTGAGAAGTACAGGTTTACTTATAACATAGTTTACCTTTCCTAATTGTGCTAAAACTTAAAAAAAAGAATGTACTTGCAACTAATAGTCTTTGACTGTTGCTCAAAATAATGGTGGTAGTACTAATCATCACTTAAATTATAGCAAGCCTTTTGAACAATCTTAAAATGGTTTCTAAAATAAATTGCAGCGCATAAATATTCTTTCAGAGTGGATTTCGTACAGAAGGGTCAATTGTCTGCCACAAAAAAATTATTATTTCTGTGGTCCTTCAAATTTCGTAAATTTTTGTGTTTATTAATCGCTTTCTAGTGGAGGTTTTCTTCGTTTGACTAGCTAACCATTCGATATATTCCTTCTAAATTTACTCTTGCACATACCCCATTGAAGATTTTCCTTATTTTGCTGTGCTTAAGAGGAAAAGTTTTCAGGAAAAATGAGCTCTCCAATAGCTTAAGATGTCACTGATAGTTAGTTTCTAGTTACAAAATGAATGAATATTTCTGGTCATACGACCCATACGTCATAGAAAATCACGTTTCCAGAATTAATCAAAAGTTATGGCTTTTGGAGTTACTGGAATTTACTTGTATTATACAGTCCATGGTCTATTTTAACCAATTCCAACTGACAAATGTTAGAGTGCTGGTAGTTGCCCAATCCTCTATTCTCAAGCATTTGCAGAAACAAGCAGTTGCATCGACACATTCCGTTTAAATTTAAAACAATAACTACAAAAAATATTTTGCAGTTGAATAATTGAATTGAATAATTTTTTTGCAAGGAAAAATTGGAAATAGCACTGCACCTTCTTGTATATTCCTTTAATATATCCAAGACCATATAGGAGTATATTCGTTTGGTGGAAGATAAAATTGAGTTTTGGTAAAAAGAATTTTTATATTGGCCCAAATATTTATTCCTAATAGAAAAATTGCTTTTACAAAACAAGTAATTTTTGTAATCTGGAAAAATTTATAGCTGAGCTCTACTGGCACTAATTTAGACTGCGACATAAGTGCAGACTTGATCAGATCAGTTAAGACTTCCAAGGGAAGGATGTTTTATTACTGACTTTTCACGTTTCGATTCAATTTACTTTAACATCATCAGGAAATAATATAAAACATTCTAAGAAATTATTATGTTTATTGAACGTGATACCTATCCTCAGGTGGTAACAGGGGTGGCGGCATCATGTAACTAGATCTACAGTTTTGATGTGAACTTGTTAATAAGACTGACTTGTCCCAAAAATCTTATCTCTTTCAATCTGTGTAAACATTATTTCCCAAGGTTTTAACAACCACAATACAAGGGTCATTATTTATGGGGGTCATTCGTACGGCGACTTGCTATGAAATAATATTACGAATGTTAAGAAACGAAAGTATTCCTTCTCACGTTAAGCGTGCTTTGTTTTCCCTTTTTCTGTCTTCTATATTTTATTATATCAAGTAGCTTTGATGGGACCGCATAGAAGCATTAACACGTAGGCAACAGAAGTATATGTATACAATATATCAGCTTATGTATACATTTTGATCTCTATTTTATATTTAAACAGTAAATATAAATTTAGCTGAACGTATTATATATGCACGTCATATAAAATGACAGTGTTTGACAGCGGCTGTCATAACTGGCAAGTTAATGAATTATGTATTATTATAGTGTTGTATTTTATAAACTTTATATCTACATTTTTGGGTGATTTGGTTAAATCGTTTAGAAGGCACAAAATGGCAGAAACATTGAATGCATATACCGGCCAATATTACAGGTAAGTACCACAATAGCTCCTTGAAATAATACTTGATGATTAATTAATACATGTTGTGATATATTTTGCAACCACAATAAATCAGTTTGTTGCACTAACCACGATGTACTTGTGGTTGGTGACGCTGTATTTATTATGTATTAGGCAGTAATTGTATCATGATTTATAAATAAGTTAGTTAGTAAACCAAACTTTTATGTCGGATTTTTCCACGTTTTAAAATTGGATATCAATCTAGATAAAAATTTCAAAATATTGATGTCAAGATAATATCGTTATTTACCATAACTACAAAGTTATTACATTTTGATAGGATCTGCTTTCGAGTTAGAAAAGATCTGAGTTGCTCACACTAGGGTGATAAGATGGTCTCAGTATCAGCTTCTATAGTATAGTTAAGAGTTGCCTTCTGTCTGTTGTAATATATGATGATAGCTGTGGCGACACCATGAAGGTCTTATCCATATAGATGTACCAACTCCTAGTTTAACAAATGCAATGGAGGCCATTGTTAGTGATACGCTGTAGTATTGGTCCTCATTTTGTAGCATTACTCGTCTCTATTAGTAGAACTTCCTGTTCAGAGCGAAATAGATTAAAGTCAGCCAAACTGGTACAATTCTGCCACATTTTGCGTAATGTTTTTGGTACTAGTTGCCTAATGATTTACTTAATACTGCTACTACAAATTCGGTAGCTGAAGAAGACTCTCCAGCAATAATATTACTCGACATATGCCATAGAAGTTATCCCATTTTCTATATTTTTGGTAACTCCTAGAGTCGTGACAGTTGAGTATTGCCATGAAGAAGTTGTTCATGTATGATTCGCTCTGGCCCCTTAATTTGTACAGTTCTTTTTGCAATTAACTGATGATGAGACTTTTAATTTAAACCAAAGCATTCATGGAATAAAAAAAGTTTATAAAAATCCTAAGCCCAAAAATTGTGGTAATTATTTGGAAATATGTTTGAAAAATAGTTGTGTGACCAGTATTGAAGTGGTATAAACGATGCATTTTTAAATAAAACAGGACTTCGAGGATGTATTGTACAACCAGTACTTACATATGTATGTATATTAATATGTATTCATATGAATTGTGCGTCCGATGGAAGATATTCCATAACTAGTTAGCACATATCAAAAAATACGTTTATAAATGCTTGATTGCCGTTAGCTTTATCATGTTTTGGATTTTCAAAATACCCAAATGATAGTTCCTTATCGCATTTTAAATGAAAATACCCAATAAATTCTCTTTCAAACGCTTTATAATTACACCTTTGTGGTTTGAATAATGATGAAAAAGCAAACGCTAGGTCTCTGTCTGTAAAAAAACATCCAACGATGATATCCTTTGGCTGATATTTCTTGTCCGCCACTGAAAGCAACTGAGGGGGCTAGTTTCAAACTATACAATCTCCAAATGATCACATTTTGCGAAAAACGCAAAAAAAAAAACGTTGGGAAGTCAGAAGATACTTATTTCAAGTGTTCTTGCTTATCTATTTTACACCATCAACTGTCTACTTTCGTGCCAAATTTTATACCAATAGAATGCAGACTTATCAAAGTATTTAAGATTATTGTTTGGAGATTGTACATTTTGAAAATTACGTTTGGATCTTATACGCTTTGTTAGAAATTTTATGAAAATTAAGGGTTTTACAAATGAAAATGGCTGAAGAAGAAGGATTCCGCATAGTCTTTCAACTGCAGCTGGATTTCCTCAGTCTATTCTGTGGCTTCTTGTAGCACACACTTATAAAACTTCAAATCCAGGTAATTTTTCCAGGCAGCTCCATAATGTACAAGGATCAGTTCATTCACATCTTTCTTTTTTTGATTGATAACATTCTGTTTATGGATGATGGCTTTGCTGACAGATTTCGCCATACAGTACCATTCTTACTTTTGGTTATAATCATTCTTTTGGTTTGTGAGGAATTTTTATTACTTTCCCAATGTCTGCTTTCCAGTCGTAAATTAGAACATCTTCCCCAACATTTAAGACGGTGCCACATGGTGATAATATTTCAGGATCGTCCTCCAATTTTAGTATAATTTTACTTTTACGACAATTGTTCTCGATATGCCCAAAAAGATAATAAAATAGTAATCAACTTATACTATACACAAACACAACCACGCGAACTGTGAGTGTGATGAAGATTGCGGGGTTTGATACTAATGTTTTAGTGGAGATTGAACGTTTTTAAACTAAGCTTGTTCTTCTACATATATTGAAAAATCATTGGATATTGTACGTTTGCTACAGACTGGCGCCATATGCAAATGGAAGTACAAAAATTACACCAGAAACCGCACTAAACTGAAATTATTAGAAGGTGGAAATTGTACAGTTTGAAACTAAACCTGTCAACAACTTCTTGTAACAACTGCCTACCCAGCTGCTTTATATATTTTCAGTTATTTTGATAACTTTTTGTTATCATCGGTATGATTTAATTTTTAAACTAGAAAATTGTAGCCAAAATAAAAATAGTGGGGAGACCGGGGCTAAACTACTAGCGGGGCAGAATGAGTAATCGCTGTTTTGAAACATCGATAATAGATGGCACCACAGTATTCATCTCATAACTCTGTTCATGTGAATCGAGAAGCTCCCAAAAAGTACCTACATGCGAATGAATGAATCAAGTGACATCGCTTGCATATTTTGAAAAGTTTTTCCATTGTTGTCAGAGACACTAAAATGTCACATTCTCCGGAAATTTCCGTCTTGATTGTCAACTTCAGTGCATTTTCAGTTAAGGTGACTTCTGATTTTCTGATAAGCAGCGAGGGCTTGACAAGTAACAAAATGTCACTTTCTGTGAAATCATTTCCCCGATATATCAAAATGACAGTTGTTAAATGTGCATTGTACGATTTCGTAAGTTTTCCGCGATCTAGCTGGCAATAGTTTTAAGTGATTGTACTTTCACTGCTTCTAGTAATTCCAATGGAGACAAGAAAATTCTGAATTAAAAATGTTATAAATTTTCAAAACAACTTTTGACAGAATTAAATTGACAGACACTTAATTACTTCAAATGTTTCCATCGCAGGCCAATCAGCCTACCAGTTTAAAACTTCCAACTTCACATCGATTGTATTTCTGACTTTAGTATAAAATGTATTGTAATAGTATTATTAAATCGTTGTTTTTCTCGTCACAGAAAAAATAGTGCATTATACACGGTAAAAATATTAAATTTTAGCTCTCGATACAAAAATAGTTCTTTTCCTTGTATAATAAATATCTATTTATGCCGAATCACGTTACTGATTGTGCTGATCCCCGTGTTGAGAGTAACAGTTGTGATAATAATGATAATAGTAATAAAGTGAACAATAATGCAATTAGTGGAGTGTAGGCTTTCAAGAACGTAATTCACAGTAGATATGTCTTAGGAAATTTAGAAATGCTGACAGAATGATCAGCGAAACGTTAAGCCAAAAAGGAGTTACGTGACAACATCCGTAAGACATATCTACAACGCAGGTAGTGATTTGAATGATATTTTAGAATTCATCAATTCATTCCTGAAAGATCCGCCGCATAAATTCAATAATTGTGGTTCTTCCACAATTAGATTAGAGATTAGATTAGATTGGGGGTGGCCTTACGGGCCTCTTTCACCGCGACCTTCCCGGTCTATTGTGATCTCCAGTAATCCTAGCAGGCGCCCTCCAACTTCGCCCAAAATTAGAAACCTTGCAAGGCCTTCGCAGTTGAACAGTACATGGACTGGGGTTTCTTCCTCCTCCTTGCAGAATCTGCATATGGCATCTTCTGCTAGGCCTATGTTGTACATATGCCTATTTAATCTACAGTGACCTGTCAACAGACCTACTATCATTTTGACGGTTTTCCTGTCTCTATTTAGTAGGTCTCTAGTGAATTCCGGCGTCTGTTCTTTTAGGAACTCCATTGCCTGTCTTTGCCACCATTCCCTGGGCTTATTGTGTATCCATTCCTTGATGGATTTTCTGATTTGGTAGTGCCAAAGGATGGGCCAGGTCCGACGAATTGCCTCGACGAACCTTGTCTGGCCAGATCGTCTGCCGCCTCATTTCCCTTCATGCCCTCGTGGCTGGGAACCTAGGCCAAAATTAGTTTCCTTTGGGAACCCACCTCGTTTAGGGCATTAACGTAGTCCCAAACCAGTTTGGAGTCAAAACTTGCTGAACTAATCACTTTAAGCGTTGCTTGGCTGTCCGAGAAGATAGCGACGCTTTTACCGAACTTGGTCCGTCTTTCCACTTGTCTGACGCAATGGTGGATTGCTGCTACCTCAGCTTGAAAGACCGTTGTGTTCTTGCTGAAGCTTATCGAGAAAGCCTTCCTAGGCTTTCCTCCGTATATACCGGCTCCTACGCCATGTTCGGTTTTAGAGCCGTCTGTATACCGTCTGTTCGAGTCCGCTCTTATCGGAGGGCCTTTCTCCCAGTCGTTCTTGTCTGGTATTATAACCTTCCGCAATTAGTAGAAGCACTGCCATAGCGACTGATCGCACTTTCCGGAATGAAGTTGCTGTTGAGCAATAGCAGAGAAATAAAGTATCACCGCCCAAAATGATAAAGAAATCGAAAGAAAACAAAGAATTGGTGAAAGCAAGCGTAGAGAAACGTGGTCGGCCAAAGAAATATGAGAACCTAATGAAATATTAAGTTTTATTGTAAAAAAAAGTCAATGAATAATTGACATTATTCATTGAGCCACTCATTTAAATGCTTGAAAAAAAATATCAAATTACATATGCAGAGAAAAAGCAATTACGGAAACAAGCCAGTGAATAACTGCAGTACTTCAACTTCAAAACTTACTTCTTCTTCTTTCTATGATTTAACACTCAGCATGTCCATTAGTGCTAAAAATACTTAGTAAAAAAAACTATGTGTTTAATTACATGTGTTTTAGTACATTAATAAAAATTCTAGTTTCTTTTCCGGCACTAAACCGTATAATATTTATAAAACATCTAATTTCCTCAGCTGCATACTTTATTAAGTTTGTTGCGGAAATGCTTCCCAAATGTATAGAAAATATGCATACCTAAACACTTTTCTTCGGAGATAATATGGCTGAATAAAAATTAAAGTTTCTAAGAATAGAATTTACCACTTGATTACAATCTCAGTAATAATATATTCTAAAATATTCTAAACCAAAACCTTCATTTTAAGATATCGGGAATATGTACTTCTACAAACGCATGGCGATTATATCGTTTTAAACCTACTTACAACTAATGCTTTGGTGCAAGATCTTACAATTTTGTGGAGTTTTAAAGCGAGTTCTACTTTTGAACAGGATACGATTGTATAAATTATCAACGCTCTGCAATGATTATTACTGTTTTGCTTACGTAAATAAGTAATTGAATATTTTATGTAGGTACATACATAGATACTACAATATTGGAACTGTACATAAATTGAAAATAAAATTCACTCGCTTTAAAAGACATTAATTTTGGATATTGAATTAGGAGAGTTAATTCTTTTTTTATTATTGTTAAGATAGGTAAAGGTAGTCACTCTATTAATTCCAATTACCAAACCTCAAGTTTTCTTATTCCGAAAGTTTTAATTTGTCTTTGCCATTGGTTTCCCATGGAATTATCTTGCTTTGACTTAGATAACAGCATAGATTAGAATTTATTATCTGGTAAACCATTTAAAACCGTTGGTGAGCAATAATATCCAATTAAAGGTCAAATTATTATGGAATATCCACTTTAACCAAATACCATTTCTTCGAAGGATTTTCCAATGATAATTTCAATTTTTTTTCAGATAAGGTTAATAAAACATTTCTGTTAAAATCGTTTAATAAAATTAATAAATATAAATGCAAGTAATGCAAAGTAATGCAAATATAAGTGCAACTAATACCACCAAACATTTTCTCGTTTTAATACTTTGCAATAACATATTTATATAGAAATTATTTAAACGTTAAAATTCACTATTTTGTCTACCATAATTCATAAGAATCTTGGGTAGTACGAATGGAATGGTTCACAAATTTTTATCATTAGCTAAAAATTTAACGAAAAAGGCAAAAATTGCAAAGCATTTGCCAATTGCTCTAATTATTATGGATCGCAACCGCAGATGGCTCAATTAAATATTATTAATGTCAGTGTCTTATTGCTATAACCGTAAAAACTACCTCCCAGATTTTTAAACGGTTAATTAGAGATTTATAAAAAGTGAAATAATAACCGAAAAAGTAAGTGGTCTTGCGGAGACGAGCTATTAAGATAGCCTGCATTTTCTCGTAGCAGTACAAGTACGAAGTATAATATTAGCCACTAACAGGAGGTTCAGCCTTTGAGATGATATTTTAGGAATTCAACTTGAAGATTGGAATTTTGTGGTTGTACTTATTGTTAGTATATTTTAGCTAGCTTAAGACACAACTGCGTAACTTATTTTACTTATTATCAATAGAAAGGTCAAGCAACTTGGATACTTAGATAGATTATGGTGGGCAACACGTGGAACAGCATAAGATTGTCTGCTTTATAATCTCAGCAAAACTACTTTGCTATCATGTAAGAGAAGAAAAAAATTAATTGCCCATGTTACTTTACTGATGATATCATGATACAGTTTTCCATCAAGGTAATTTGCAACATTACTTAATTTACTTAAAAGCGATCCCAACACCATTCACAGCATACCTCTCGAACTTATGTAACAAGATGGTGTGGTCAACATAGTTGAATGCGTTGTAGAAGTCCTTCAGTATTAAGCATTCCTTTGCATTAACCGATAAGTACTCATTATTTTACTAATTTTAATATAAATTATTGAATTGTGTGTGTTGGAGATATACAGTAAACCTCATTTTATACCTCAAAATTAATTTTGTATGCAAAAAGGTTTACCTATTATTTTTATGAATTAATTCATCTTATTTGTAACATAAACAAGTAGTGGTTTTAATTCTTACAACTTTGATTCTGGTGTTGCAATTATAATATGTAATCTTTATATGATTCATATTTAAAACACAACAATTTTTTGCTTTTTTTCACCGCTTTGGATTTGAGTTGTTTTAGGAAGTTTAGCTCATAGTTTACAACACCTGAATTATGATTTTCGAATGTTAATTTAATAGTGAAATTCCAGATAAACCTACTCTTGAAGCAGAATTGTGTCTAATGTTGTTATACCTGTTTTTTATACACTCCCAAACAAACATATTTCATATTTTATTTTCAGACTTTATTAATTTTTTCGTTAGACGTTTTATGATGTTTATTGCTAACTTACACCGAAATGTTTTCGATATTAAAAATAAAATAAGTTACATAGTTAGGATTTATAGCAAATTTCGGGAAGAATTAGTAAAAGGACCTGTTTTGACAAAATCATTTATTCGGAATTTAACAGTCTCTGAAATCTCTCTAAAGAAGGGGAATGTCGCAAACGCTTCAATAATAAATTCGCTGAATTGTCTAAAACAAAACTCCAAAATTTAGGTCTCAAAACGAGCAAACTAGAGAAAGATTCACAGTTTGAGGCGATACAAATGAAAAGCTCCAATGTATTCTCTTTATTACTAAGCGCATATTTAAGTATGTACATATTTATTTACACGGTAATACTTAACTAACAAAAATTCATAAATATCACCAAAGTGATGCCGTGTTGAAATATGTTGCAATAGGCAATTTTGTACGTGCTGCATCATCGGTATTTCACAGGGAAAGTTATGTATAACAAATTAGATCTTAAGTATATAAAAGAAAGTTTATCCTTCAAACTGTTATGCACACGCAATTACTCTGCTATAAAATATTTACGTTGTATTTACAGAAAATTACATTAAGCTTATCTATTGTACGGCCTTGTTAACCGATAATAATGTATGTATCACCTGTTGATAGATTTTGTATGATTGCAATTTGTAATATTCAAACAGATCATTAATAATAACAAAATATTTTAACATATTTATCTGCTCCAGCAAAACAGATATCAAAATTTGCAGAAAACTTACCAGTTCAAACTGCCGTACATATATCTGAAAGGACCTGAATTCCTCGCCAATTTTGTTTTGTCACAGATAAAGGATTTGTGTTGTATACCTCTCATCTACATAGCAGCTAACGAAGGTTATAACTTGGTTATAAAGCACATGAGTTATTGGAGTTTGTACTACGACACATTTGCATGAAGCTTCGAAGCAGCGACTCAAAAATATCAACAGACATTGCTCACGACAACCTTACCACAACAACCGGCACGCATTGAAATTTACGGCAAGATCTGGATCGTAGATCATGAAAAGGTCAATTGACAGAACAAGTCTGTATGTAATATTGCCTAAAAATAATTGGTGAAAAAAATTATTTGTAAAATAGCTAGAGGTTGAAGTTATTGGAAAGCGTTGTAGACGTCAGTCAACTCATAGGATTACGCAGTACCTCAGCTGGTCATCAGAAATTTGGACAGGATAGGATTTCACAAAATGCTGTGGCAAAATAGAAGCAATAATTCACTGAAACTTATAGACAGTAACAGAATCAGCATAAACTGTGGCGGTTAATTGCAAATGAGGAATAATCTTCTTTAAACATCATTTATAAGAGACTGCATCTTTATTCAAACTGGTCTCAAAACAGCCCAGAAGGTGTGGCTTTTAATTTGTTTTTATTTAGATGGATGAAATCTTAATAATTTGCAAGTTAGCTTGAAAATGTTTCTATTCCATAAACGACAAAATTAGGGGAAACTAAACAACCAAACAAATAAACAAACGAATCAGTATATCATTACTATATGTATTTTTATGACTTTTATGTACTTTATGACAATTATAATTGACCTAGAAGTGGAAAAAAGTATCAGCAACATAAGGTATATCATTACGTGGTTCTAGAATTGTTTGATCAAAATATAATTGACGAGGTAGTGATTTTATTTGGAGTCTTATTTGAATCAACAATTAGCAGAAAAATTCATATTTTTCACTTTAGTCGCGGTTGTTTGAGACGCCACAAAGCTAGAGAAGTTAGAGCTGTCAACACTAAATACCACCATATAAAAGCAGTAAATTATGACTCTCAGTTGAGTCGATTCTGCTATAAACCGAACGTGGTAGATACAATTTGTTGCAGAAATATTCTTATTTGAAGAGGGCATGTATGTGCATGCATGATCCACTGCTATTTTAGGGTCGGTTTAAGTGAACAACAGAGTCTTGAACGATTGCAAGTCCCATTTGGTGATGAAAGTCCTCCACGTGTACGTAACTATGTTTCGCTGATATAACGAATTTAAGAGAACGGATACCGCTTAGTTATGAGAAATACACTGGTAGGACCTATTCTTCAGTTCGTGCTGAAGATATATCGACGAAGATCCAAGGTGCATTTGTCAAGCGATTAAGGCAACTATTGGAGTTGGATCAGGTGGTGGTGGTGGACAGTAAATTCAACGTAATATGATCATCTTCAGGTGAAAAAGAAATGATACTTGTGAGCCCAACACTCTTAAGACAAAGCTCATGAAAAGTTCGTTAATGTGAAACAACGATAGACATCGCATTCTACCAAAAACAATTAACAAATGATGAAGCTTATATTCCATTTTACGATAATTCTATCCACCAGGAGATGCGTCTGTGGATCCACGAAGATAAATAGAGACTAAAAATGGCCAAAAAGGCAGCAGCTTGCCAACAAAGTTACTGGTCTTCCACAATAATGTTAATGTTGATGTTAAGGTGTAAACGTAATGGTAACGTTGAACTCTGTTCACAATAATGTCAATGTTAACGTTATAAGGTTTCAATTTTCAAAATTCGCGGCTATAAGTGGGAGTAGCGTTAACCAACGTGTCAAAATAGTAAACAAATAAAACTATTTCTAGTATAGGGTTTCTGCTTAGGAACAATGCGCATGTTCCAGAACACGTTTTTCATTGGTAGATGTTAACCATGATGTTAAGAAATCCAAATATAGTTTTTAACGTTAACATGATGATTTAACATTAACACTACCATTACCATTATTGTGAACACTGTGTTTATTGCTTCATATTTTGCGTTTTAACATCCAATCTAACATTATCATTAACATTATTGTGGTAGCGCCCTTAGGCACGCAGTTTTCTACAGTATTAATAAAAGCAATCAAGCTGGGAACCCGGCACACGGTCACAGCAAACTGGTACACCACAAAACCTATTGTTATTGCGTCAGTCAACATTCGATGACTAATCTTGTTTCACGACAATGCAACGGTCAGTGCATAGAGTGCACAGCAAACAATTAAATTTTTACCTGAAAATAAGGTTCTCATTCAACATTCACCCAATTCGCCTGATTTGGGCATGTGTCATTTCTGGTTGTTTTTTAACCTAAAGATACATACATTCGGTGGTTGACGTTTCACGGCAGAGGATGGGATAGATGAAGCAATTCTATCTATCATCATAATGTATTCTTGAGAGCAGTCCAAAAGAAGACCAGCTTGAAACTTTTACGCCTTTGGAAGCTTGACTTACAAAAATGCATTGATGCGCTTTTAAAACTGCAGACTTGTAGCCTTTATAGCCTGTCCCTCATATCTGATGACAAATACTTTTCTTATAAGGATAGTTTTTGCAAAAATTATTTACATTTTACAACAATGTTTCAGCTATAAATCATAAATACAGGGTGTCCCAGCAATAAAAAGATGAAGTAGCAACAATCGCAAATATGACGTCTCTATTCGTACACAAACTGTAGAAAAAAAAATAATAAAGAATTCTGTTGGTCTTACGCCGAGCCTGGATGAGGGCAGTACAAAGCGAATGAAGACTGCATACAGGCATATATAACCATTTTGCTTCTATGAAAAGACAAACAGTACTCCATAATAAAGATCAAATCATTAATTGATTTTTTTTTTCCAGCAGCTATTAAAATTAATTACGAGATAATTTTTTGTTTAACTTTAAACAACGTTAGATTAAAAGATAGTAAATAGTTTGATATTTACTGTAAAAAGGCCACAATTATTAGAATCAGCTATTATAAACTACAAGCTTGAGCGCTATGACTCCTATTGCATGGAAAAACAACACCATTTGTTCTCTTTCACTGCCACCGAAAAAGTTTTCCAGCTTTGTAGAAAGCAATCGATCATCTAGGTGCGTTATTGATATTGGTTGAGCTACTACAGTTGCCGAAGCGCCTTATCAATAGTTTAGCTGTTGGTTTATTAATACATACTTACATACATACCATTATAAATTGTTTGCACTGCATTCTTTAGTGACTCGAGGAATATAAACATACATTCAGTCTGGTCCGTAATATAAGTTTCTAATATAAAAATTTCGTACGAAAATTAATAAATTTATAAATTTTTCATTTTTTCGTTATTATGGTATATTTAGGTGTGATCCTGTTCGGACATTACATTAGTCTTCAATTTTCTGCTTCATTTCCATGTTTAAGTACCAAGTAGGCAAGATCAACTTCATTGTATTCCTCAGTCAGGTTTTGCCGTGACATACTCACTAATGAATCCTATAGTGATCTACTGATATTATAGCCGAGCTTGAAATAGTTTGCTATCTCTTACTATCCAAGTTCTTCTGCTAGTACAGCTCAAGCAATGATTTTAAAGTAAACATATAAAACACTGTTACAAGAATTTTTTAATTTTAAACAAATTGGTGCAGCAGATACTAAATTGAATTGCTTACTTTTGATTTATTTGCCTAAATAAAATGTTATTTATTTATCAAATCTGGAAACTCCTAACCTTATAAATGTTTAAAAGTGTCTTGTTATTTATATCTTTTATTATTACATACATGAATAACCTACGCTATCGCAAAGTGTATTTTGAATAATTAGTAGTATCTATTTACAAACTAATAAACATGTTATCGTAGAACCGAGTCTACTCCGGTCGACACTCACACATACACATTGTGCAGCTAGCATAAGAAGCATAGAACTGTAGACGTCATTAACTGGTAAGGAGCATACAAGTTGGTACACTACCGAGGTCGAGAGCATTATGAATTATTTATGACATTCACTCGGATTGAGTTCTTCGTACGATTTCGCACGCGCGGGTCTCTTCGCTTCATTCACGAAAATCTGACGACGTCATCCATAATGAAACGTTTTTATTGATAACTGCAGCACGGG
>SMLS01072570.1:0-15069 GCA_004785975.1 Popillia japonica
GCTTGGTACGTTGAAGACCATAGGTAGACCTATAGGAATTGATTTGTATTACAACTTCTATAGGTATATACATAAGACATAAAATAATGATAACAAAATTATTTTGTTGCAAGAAATAAGGTAGAATTAAACGATTTGTCATATCAATAGGCACACTTTCTATTATTTCCTGCATAGAAAGTTGTCGCCATCGGAATTGTTCATAGAAACTTGAAGTTCTTTCTATTTTATCTTCTCGTACTTTAGATAAGAATATAAGGATCAATTTGGATGAATAACCTGGATGGATGGATGGATGGATATATGTACCTACCTACATAGAAGTGCAACTCAAAAAATGTAAACGGCAAAACATGATATTTATTCGAATTCAGTACTTACCTGGAGGAGGAAGTAATTTTCTTTTAGGTCTCCATTCAGGAAAGTTCAAAGTGTGACATGAATAAGGGGCCTTTACAAAGTCAATAGTTTTGGCAAAGTCACTCTTCGTTAATCTATTAATTTTAAATTCTGCAAACACTTTCGTATGAAGAACTGCTTAAATAGGTTGCATAATTTAGAGTTACCGTTTTTGTGACATGTCCTAACGTCATCTATGGCCCAAAATCGGTCTGTAGCGTTGCTTTTTGTCTTCACATATAATTGTACAGCGTTTTCTGTGAAATTTTCGACAATAATTTTAACGTGTTTCCATTCTGTCGGTAACGTACTCTGAAATTAAACAAATTTAGATCATTTCTTTTACGAAAATATAATATAAACTTAAATATGTCATTTACATTGTTAGCACCATGTTCTTCAAAGACTATCTCTTTGTCGTTGTCTATGTCTTTATAAATGTAAAAGGAGCAATTTCGGCACATCATCAGATACATAGATAAGCATAATGTTGAACTTGAAACATTGAGTAATGGTCCAAACGGCACAACTTGGGACGTATTGGTATAAAGAAATTGATCTGAAACCATTCTGGTTTGTAAAATCATACTTAATTCAAGTTAGACTGCTGCTACTTTTGTGAATTTTCCATAAAGACGGTGAAGTGCTATTCATGAATAGGAATAATGTCTCAAATGGTTTAGGGTCAGTTACGTTTATGTAGGAATTTCCTGTATTCGCTTCATTGAGGTGAATCTGTCCAGTTTTGGATACAAGTAATCCGAAGTTTTTCCATTCATGTTCAGCCAGAATAGGAAAATCATTCTGAAATTTATTAAAAATACTAACTTTTTATGAATATTATTCTGGATACACATACGCTATATGTAGATAGTTTTTCTTTTACTCCTTGTTTCTTTATAGATATTTCTGTGTGATTATTTCCGCCTAAGGTAATGGTGTAGCACGGGTAAGACTTTGGGTCAAAKCCTTTACAAAGAAGGATGTCTACAGACCCTGCTGATCTTATAGACAATCCAATATTAGCATCCTCAGGTATCACAAAACCATTGTCATTGATTTTTGTTTTATTTGTAATCACATATATTTTAAAACCTTAAATATGGAATAATTTATCTGAAAGACTTTGCTAAGAACAGAAAAGTCAAACTTACCATCCCATCTTGTATCGAAAATTGGGATGTAGTTGTTTGCAGTGAAGATTGAGATAGTCCAGTTCTTCAAGTCCCAAATTTTATTACACTGGCGGCCTTCTTCAAAGTTACAACCATATTCTGTTGATGGTAGTGGTAAATAGGACGCATCTGAAAACAAAGAATTGATGATAATGATTTGGGAATAATAATGTTGTTGTTGTTTGAAGATTATAAGATAATATACAGGTTAAAACGCGTACAATAGTACTGGATGCGGTGTTTACCAAACTGCAATAATTAAAACAAACACATGCTGCATGCTTGTCATTACAAACAAGTTTACGAATGTATGTCCTTTAGTTTTTCTATTCTCGTTGTCATTACTGCTAGTGATGAAAGGGAATTGTGAATAGATTAAGCATTAACTATTATATGTATGCTCAACACTTTGGATTTACTTCCGGATCAGAATTATGCTTCAACATTTCTGAATCTGCATTTATGATTAAATCAGCGCAATGAAAGCAGTTTCTAATTGTCTCGGTTGACACTTTGGTCCATTAATTGTGAAGAATTATGATAGCATCTAAAACAGAAATTGACACATTCCGATCTGCTGCTTGTATTTCATGAGTTTTTAAGAATAATTCTTTTCTATAAGTCTGTTTTAGGCTCCAAATAATTTTTTGGTTCACCGGTTGTAAAACTGAGGTTGACCGCGGTGGAAAAAATGCAAGCTTTGTATTGTTTAATTCAACATGAAGATGGGCTGGATAGTTGTCTATAAGTAACAATATCTGATGTTTACTAATGACTTTTTTTCTGATACCAAAGTATAACATCACTGCTTGTTCGAAAGCTCCTCCCAAAACATTTTTCATGTCCAAATTTATAGGTTTTATTTGGAGTGGGCTTGTAAAATATTTTCGTTTCAGCTTCATTAAAGATATTGACAGGAGAATATCCGTTACTAAACGATGGCTAAACATCTATAACTAAACGTTTTTAAAATCTCCCTAACCATCCCCTACTGGACTTAAAATTACTTCCACTTAATTTTCCAAATGCTTTGGTTTGGAATTGTAACAATGCTTCAATCATTAGAATATTATTTGCTCTCTGGTGCTGAAACCATGCGCATAACACTGTAGGTATACACTTCTGGACGTAACAAACTACGCAGTCTTTTCTTTTTAACATTTTCATACCATTTATCCTTAATTTTGGAGCAATCTATTCATATGTGTGATACTGTTGACTTGTTGAAATTCAAACTTTTACAAATTGTACTTTCCGGTTTACCACATTCAATAGCATCAACACTTTTTACTTTTTCATTTAATTAGTATATGTATTTTTATTACATTCATGCACTTATCTTATGCTGCTGATACTTTTTCCACTTCTAGGTCAATTATAACTCTTTTAATTCGATTAAAAATCAATTTATTCCAGAACCTTTACAAATTAGATTTTCGTTACACAACTTCTTCAGCGGAATAAAATTGACATTTAATTCGTGTCAATTAATAAACAACTAGCCATGCCCATCAACAAAATTATCTACATAGGTACAGACAAAGAAATCCAGTGATGTATTATGTTTACAATAGCGTGGACAAATTACGATATTTTTTTAATGTAACTTTACAATCATAAAAATCCTTATGTCACTGTATTTTTTGTCAAGCTCTATAACAATTCTGCTCAAGGACTAGCATATGCTGCATACCGTTAGGTAAAATTGATAATGTTTTACACACATTCAATTCCAATCAAAAATGTGCTGGGCAACTGTCTAGTTGTAAAAACATATATTGCCGTAATTGCATATGCACATCTTTTAATAAAATTGGCAATTGGTTTACCAGAAAATCAAGAAACACGGCACATAGGCAGAAATAGGGTGGATAATGGTTCCAACCAGGATACCACGCAATATAAAGCCGATATTATTATTATTATGATTATATGAAGCTTCCAATAGATGTGATGTTGCGGTTCGAACAACAGGCCATTCGTAGTCTGTTAAGAGCAGAAATTGAAGCTGCTGCAATTGTCCATGCATGAGCGGCTTCAACACTGCATTGAGTGTGATGCAAGACAGTTCGAAAATTGAAGGACGCATTAGTTTTATTTCAAAATCGATTCTTTTTTCTTATTATGCTTCTGCACGTTTCTTCTAATTTTTTTGAACTGAAAATACTTTTATTATTTAAAACTGATTAAATTATGAAATTTTATCATTGAATTTTGAAAAACGACAAATAAACAACAATAAATACCGGTGTAATAGCGTTTCTTTTTCAATTATATGACACCTAATTTTTTTCTTCGATATTTCAAGCTACGAATAAGATATCGAGATACCGTTTTCACTAACCTATTTAGGTATCAATTCACTAGATTTTTATGGAGAAAAGTCATACTATTGCATTTGATTTTTGAGAAAATTTTGCAATTCTCTGTTATTATATCAAAAAGCGCGCTCTAGCGGCGTCACCAAGAATTAGACAAATGAAAGGTGAGATGGGTTTGATGGAACAATAAATGCTTTTTCCAACGAGACCAAGTTTGTTAAAATCCGTTCAGTCGTTCAGGAGTTACAGCTGTTTATTTAAAAAAAACATCAAACTACCTCCCACCACTTTATTTGAATAGATACGTCAAAAAGTGTTAAACAAAAATTGCTCAAGTAAAGTTTAGCTTTAAAGGACACATATTTTTTTTGTAGCATTTACTAGGCGGATTTTAATGAAAAATCACTTTAAAAGGTTAAAACGACGGTTACGCCCTCTGCCGGCCATCTTGGAAATCTGACAATATTTTCCAGGGTCCTCTTTTCTCCACTTTAGTAATAGTTTTTTTCCCGCAAGTCCCTCGGACGAATAGTTTACGAGACATAGTACTTTGCATTCTTAGCTGGCCACCCTGCACACATGGTTGATATTGGGACATAGGGATTATACTGTACTCCACAAGAAGTTTAATATCTCTAGAGGACTATAGCGTTAACGTCAGTCGCTTCTAAATGCAATTGATTGAGGCAGTGGTTTTTTTTGGGGTATATATCCTCACGTTACCTTATTTACTCCTTAAGATAATAGCTTAATAGAGCGTTTCAGATTTCGTGATTCCTAATTTTGGAGTATTGGTTCGATCCTTTATTTCAATCCATCACAGTTGAACGTATGTGTATGTGGCTTTTAGTAACACTATAAAATGTCAGTGGTTTGTTGAATCGGAACTTTAAATGTGTTTTACAAGACCATCGGCAGTTTCATTACATTTACATTTCCAGTGATTTGGCATTAAAGCCTCCAAGGTGAACAGACTGTCCAAGGTTAGCTTAACTGCTTGAAAAACTAGTGGACATATTAAATCTTGACCGGGAAATATATTTGTTTTGGCAAAAAATTGCTGTAGATTCTGTATAGGTTTCTATACCTTGTTGTAGATTGTATACCTGTTTATGCAATGTTGGTATTACAAGGGGACACCAGTGTTGTCCGACACGGATCTTGATGGGTCTCAACTATGTTATAGAGGGTCCTCCCTTGAGTACCTAGCTACGAGCTTTTATCCTAACGCACCCGGGTTTCTGAGAAAAATGAACGTTGTTTGGCGCGTTCTTTATTTATCGTTAATGGTAGTCTCCGTACAAATAAGCGTTCGTAGCGCAGTTGACTGGATGTACGCCTACAACTCTGCTGACTCGCGTTCAGATCCTACCGGTATTTTATTTTTGTTGTTATTGTGCGCAATATTAACAATTATATTTAATACAAATTATTCATAAATGATATATTACAGTATCGATATCCTCAAGACCGATAGATTAAAACTTGGAATATTAAATGATTCAAATTTAATCTGTAGGTATTCTGTTTTAATCGCAATTCATTCGAAGAAATTTCTTGTGATTGCGTACTTTTGCCACTATTTATCGCTTAAATCATTTGATTTTGCTGTTATATACGCACGCAATTATCACTATTTTTATGTTTGCTTTATTATCATTTGGTGTAGATATATTTAGGCAATATTATTTCAATATACTTTAGTAGTGTAGTAGTGGGCTATCTTGAAACGAATTCTAAATAGACTTAGAATCTGAGAAAAATGACTTCAAAATACATCAGATGTTCAGCAGAATATCAACCTATTTTAGTAAAAACTTTGTTGTTTAATGGAGCCTGCAGAAACACAATAAGATGCAGTTGAAGACCAGTTTGACATATAGAGTAGTATACATACATATTTAACCTTTTAATTCTCTTGGGAAGTACATACCTATACTACGTATGTACCTTACAGTACAATAATGAAGCAAATAAGATAATTACCTAACAAAAATCGTTAACGATTTTTTTTAATTTAATGATAATAGCTTAGTCGTTCAACACAATAAAATAGCCACAGATACATAATATACACACATACAGTACCCTGCTGGTCCAGCCTCGGCGTAAGGCCAATTGAATTCTTTACAATTTTTTTTCTACAGTTTGCGTACGAATAGAGACTTCATATTTTTGATTTACTTTTCTTAGTATTCCAGCTTGCGCTTGGTGCTAACCGTCTTTTTATTGCTGGGATACCCTGTACAAGTTGCGTTATAATATGTCCATACATACATAATCATGACATGTGTATTTAATATAACCTTGGATGTTGCGATCCAATTACATCAATTTCATTAGTGTTGCTCATTAGAAAAGTACGTAGATGTTTGTCCATACATATACATATATGTATGTACTATTTTTCAAATTCTATGTAACTTTTTAGCGGTGTTTGCATTTAACATGTTTTGCAAAAGAAAGCATTAGGCCTGTTCCTTTGAATTGCTAACTTTGGTAAGTTTTGTCAAAAATAGCAAGTGTAGCAGATTAGAAACAGCAAATTGATCAGTTTCAGCGGATAAATCTGATTTCAATCGTCTGCTAAAATACCGAGCCTACCGAACAGAAATTAAGCTTTCAACGCAATAACCTCAAAAACTGTATTACACTCTTGCGTTTGCGTATAACACGTGAGCGTTATGATCTGCTATTATTGCTCGGCACTTGGAGCTTGAGCAAGTATAGCGAGCTACTTCTGACATACAGCAATTTGCTGAATGCAAACGAACGATTGTCGAAAACACCTGTCAGCAGCTAAGTTTCAAACGAACATACGGATATTGACAAAAGTGATATTGAGCAGTTCCAGCAACGCAAACGAACAGGCCTATTGCTTAACTCAATTACGTAAAGTTATTTATGAAATAGTAAATATTCACGAGCATTATATATCAGAGGCGTTGATAATTTCAACAAATGAAGGTGCTTTAAAATGGTAAAATAAAACCAAATATTTTACGAATGTGAATCACTTGAAAAAGACAACTGTACGTATTTAAAGAAGTAACGATAATCTGTCCAAAATGACAGTTTACAATAACCACGACAGCCGGTTGCGATAATCACATGAATTACAGAACCTACCAGCGTTACTAGGATTCAGCTGGCACTCTTCCATCCATATTTCTCAAATATCGCGTAATAATCAGAGATATAGAATAAAGAGAACGCTCATAAACCACTGCGCATCCAAATTTTGATGTACACACTGGGAGTCGCCATTTTTAACCTTCAGACTACCAACATACTTAAAATTTAAGGTTGTAAACCCATAGATGAAATATTCTCTACAAAATAATCAGAGAGATAAGAGCAGGAAGGATGCGCATAAACCACAGCGCAGCTAAATTTTGATTTAGTTTGTATTACCTAGGTTACGCATATATAACTTTTTTCGGCTTGTTTTTGAATTTACGAAAAACAATTTGTTATTTTTGAGGTTACATTTACATTTTCAGTTATTCATTTGAATTTGTTTAACATCCCGTCTACTGTAACAGCGTGTAAGAACGTAAGCGTTTTAGGGAGGATTTTCATCATTTGATACATGCATGATTTTTTAATTTTACTTACGTTTTCTTACGGGAAGGTTATTGCAAGAGTGGTTTAAAAGTAATAGAATATCGTATGCCTAATATTTATAATACTCGAATTGATAATTTTTAAGTCTAAAGCAAATATTTTGAAAATTTTTAGGGAAATTAAATATAATACACTTGAATTATATCTATTATTTTAATAATTTGAGTCAATAGCTATGCTTGTTCAATTGAAAATTACTGAATTGAATAAAACCATGGGTTAGAACAAGCTATTCATACCATTATTCTGTAGGGAATGCTAAATCTACGAGTTTGCAACATTGAATTCCAAGTACGTTGGTAGTATGAAGGGTAAAAATGGCGACTTTCAACATTAGACATTCGCGCATGTTATACGAGCATTCTCCCTACTCTATATCTCTGGTAATAATAGACTCGACCGACGAAAATACATAGTTCCTTTACGCCGAAGTTTTTTTTTATCTTGTAAACAAAACAATATGTATTTCAGATATTTTCTAAATTTATCATATATGAATTTAAGTTCGGCTTTTCCCCATTATGCAGTTTTTGAGACAGATATTTATAATTTCCCACCATTTACTGTTTTGGATATTTGTATGCTGTATTTTTATATTATTGGCTATTGTTTGTTATTGAAGATTTAGTAGTAGCAAATGGAAGATTTTTCACCGCTCAGATGATTACTAACTCCCATTGATAAAGTAATTTTACAAATAATTTTACCAATAACGGGGTGACAGTGATTTTCTATGAATATGAGCTTCAATTTCTGCATTTTTTGAGATTTTCTTCACTATACTTATTATTATTTTTTAATAAGGGGAGTAAATCGAAAATAGGCCGTCAACATATAGATCGGATTGTTGCCGGTCATATATATTTATACTAGCGCTGCTATCCGAATCCGGATAATTTTGGATCCGGATAATTTACTATCCGGATATCTGGATCTGAGTGCTATCCGGATTCCCTATCCGGATCCACTATCCGGATCCCCTATCCGGATCCCCTATCCGAAACCTCGGATCCGGATTTGCTATCCGAAACCTCGGATCCGGATTTGCTATCCGAAACCTCGGATCCGGATCTGCTATTCGAAACCTCACATCCGAATCTGCTATTGAAAATCATCAAATTTGCATTCTTTATGGGATTTGTATCAATAATATTATTTTGTTCGCGAGTTCTCGCTAACATTAAAAAAATAGTAAAGAAAAAATGTTTTACGTTCCAACATTTTGCTTTGTAAAATAATAAAACAAATCAATATTATTAATTAATATTATAAGTAGCTAATAGATATTGCTATGTACAACGTTTTAAGAAGAAAATTACTTTATTGGTATGTTAAATAAATAAATAAAATGAAAAATCGGGAACAAAAGGTATGTATTTGGTCCGAAAAGAAACACAAATATAAGGTTTTACTAAATAAATAAGAAATATGAAGTAACAATTATGAAGCACAAATCGGTTAATTCCAAACAAAAAAAAAAGTTTTCAGTGGGGACCTTTCTGCTCAATCCAGGTTTCGAATAGCGGATCCGGATCCGAGGTTTCTGATAGCGGACCCGGATCCGAAGTTTCTGATAGCGGATCCGGATCCGAGGTTTCGGATAGTGGATCCGGATCTGAGGTTTTGGATAGCGAATCCGCATCCAAGGATTCGGATATCCGGATAGTTTTGGATCCGGATATCCGGATCTTAATTTTGTCGGATATCTGCAGCTCTAATTTATACTGCCAAAATTTGCTATTTTAGCGATGTCATATTGTAGACACAGCTGATTGAGTAAATTATCCGTTAAATATTTTTGCATTATCTTTTTTTCTTCTTTCTACTACTACATGCAAACAAGAAAATCCGTTTTTTTTACTATTTGCTTGTAAAAATGGATCCACAGCCTAGTAAAAGTGGACTATTAATATCGATTCCCAGAAAACGTGCTACTTTTGGGTGTGGACATTTGTTTGTTCAGGAAAAGCAAGTTGTACACGAAAATTATAATACGAAAATTACAATAACGAAAACACAGATAACACTGCAAACTTCACTTTAGGTAACATCATACGTATATTTATCTTTATCAATAGGTGTTCGACGACAAGTGTCTTCTGTATTCTTGGTGAATATACATAAAGCTAAAGGACTAATTTCACCACCATTAAAACGAGTTTAAAGCAAAGCGCTGCTACCTACATTTGACGACACTATTAAATACATGATAAGAAGAATCATACATGGCTTTTTTTACGATGAAGAAGTTCCTACATTAAACAAAATCTTAAAGAAAATGAGGGAAGATATCTCTAATGAGCCGTTCAATCTTGTATAAATTAATGAAGATGCTTAATGTTAAGTAAGTTAGTATACTGACTTAAATAATTAGTTTTATATAATACAAATAATGCATCCTATCATACAAGAAAAAGAAATACCAACAACTTCAACACGAAAAGCGGAATTGCAAGAATGGTTACTTCAAAATCAAATACTCTTTGATTCCTCCATTAGAGTTGTTAGATATTTGATGTACTACAAATATAATGCAAATAATAAAATAGGTACCTACATATTAAAATTATTGTGCACTTATTTTTTATAAATGTGTAAATTAAATACCAAAGTGGAAATAACAAGTACTTGATTTGATATAGCCAAAATAGCTGTCAATTTAATTTGCTTAATGCGAAGCGGATTTTATCATTTGGTCCGCTTAATAAAAAACAGAGTGTTTTTCCTGCATAAGACTTTGATAAATCGCCTATTAATAAAGTCATAATATTCTTATTATTACTTTTTTGCTGAAATTTCAATACACAAACATTCGATTAACTAAAGTGTGATCCTATTTATACGTTCCGTACTGTATGAATACAGAATATGAATAGGTTACAATCATGATTCATATCATGGGACTGACGCTGTTATCTTCTTTACATTGTTTTTATTTTATTACATTTGTAAGATATGTAAATGCGGTTTGTGGCGAGTTTTGTGAGTACTTACTATTTATTTTAACATGATGCACAGAATACTTTTTTTATTCCAATACTTTCTGTACTTTGAGGTCAATTGAAATACAATTGAATTAAAAATTAATTCTACAAACCAAATGAATTCGATTTTTATAATAATACATATTTCTCCAGTGGAAGAAATTGACATTAAATTAATGATTCTTATATCAATGTCTTTATTCTCAAGCTCTAACAATTCTGTTCAAACGCTGAACAAAAACATGGAAAAAATCTAAATTCCGGCGCAACTCAAATTATTATACTTGATATGAAAGTTTTAATATAATAATAATACACAATTATTAACAACCAAAAAAATCTATTTTGAAATTGACACCTTTTTTTTAATTAGCTATAAGTTATATCGTGTTACGTTAGAGTGCTTAGACAAAGTATAATATATTTAATTTTCTCACTTAAGTCATTAATACATATATATATATATATATATTAATTGTATGAGAGATCTTATTGTTTGTTATAATACGACTGTGGTAAATTTTATTGTATCTATTTTATTAATTTTTGATAACATTAACATAAGGCTTGAAACTTAATTATAATTATGCCATTTTAAAAATAAATCGAAGTGTTTAGCTAATAGTTTCTGTCTATTACTACTAATGTCTTTTGTGTACCAATTTTTGATTAATGTGATCCCAGTGTTATTATGTTTTATTCTAACATTATTCGATTACAATTTGCAATTGGTCATAATGGAATATTAGATTTATGAAGTTTAGGTATATCATAAATATAGGTTAGAGAATTATTTATTTTTAACTATTAGGTAAATCTAATTAGTTTAGTGAATTAGTAATTAGTTATTTGAACTTTGTTTGTTGAATCATTTCGTTAAGAAATATATATACATATGTATATGTATTTTCATTGTTTAATAATGAGTTCATTTTGAAATCATGCATATACATCACTAGGTTGTCACTTTCCTGAAATCAAACAATTAAAAATTTTCGAATTTACGGATATTTGTCATTTTGTAAAAGATATATAAGGATTTCTTAAATGTTTGTATATAAATACTACAAAAACATTTATTACGTGATTAAAGAAAAGTAAGGTCGCATTAGGATTCCAGCACTTCCTATTGTTTTAATACAATTAATGAATAAATTAATTCAAGTTGAAGGCTTTAATTGATGACTACTTCATTAATGATGCTCAGTTAAGTGTATTTCCTATTTCCTGGAATTATTAGAACTCCTATTAACACAGAATCTATTGAAATTATTGTAAGGAGTGTTTATCATTCATCAAAATAATAAATACCTATGTAGTTATAATATTTTTAACAGAATGATTTTGCGATATTCTTTTAGTGTTTATGTTTAACACTCTCGTTCACCTTGACATTAAACAATTGCATTGGCTAATTGGTTAATATGTGTTTCTTATTTTTGAATTACATAAGTGGATTGAGTATTTGGTCGTGATGCGTCTCCCGCCAAACCTATAAGAATTGTGATGCCTTAACAATTATGCTATTACCATAGCTTGGTTATAACATAATATTTTTAACCAATGTAAAGACTATTTGCATTGTAATTGCATTTATTGTTATAAACTTGTATAATACATGGGCATGGTTTACGAAATGTATTGAAAATATGTACAGTGTGTTTCAAATTCGATATGTATTGTTATTCTACTACGATGATATTAGAGATATCTAAAGATAATTTGAAGTTTTTAAATTTTGATCGGTATAATAATGAGAATAATAAAAAAATCAACGTTGAAGGTCTACTCAATTATACCGTAAAAGAATTGTCAACAAATATACTTCCTTTAGGTTACTTTTTGATCTACATCAAATGGAATCTCTTATTTGTTATTTAAATGTTTCAACAACGCGGAATCATCCTCAAACTTATTTTTAATTGATTGCTTTTATTGCTGTTTTTAAAGCAGTTACCTTGGTCTGATTTCAACAATGTCATACAGCCTCGCATAAACAGAAATGGTGATCGGCTATCATAAGCAATAGCCCTCCAAACCATTACTCCAACAGTCCTGTGCACATGGCTCTTAATAGCAAATCCAATATCGCGGCGCTCTCCACGCCTCCGGCGTCGTACCCTTCTATGACCGTCGTGCACACCAAGAGAGAATCACAATTCCTCGCTGTGGACAATATTATGCCATTATGCTTCCCAATGCTGCCGTTCTCAGCATCAGTTCAAGCGTTGTCGACAATGAGCCGCAGTTAAAGGAAGCACTAATCGTGGACGGTACGAAAAATCTTGCCGCTTTGTGGTAACTTCTTTTGTCCATACACAACACACACGCATTACTGTCATTGCATCACAATTAACTCGTTCGCCCCTTTCGCGATAGGACAAATCAACACTTTTACCCATGTCAAAGTCACTAACACGGTGATAATTGTGACGTCTTCAAACTCTAGACATTTTTTTACGCTTACCACTTGTAGACAGACACGTGATAACTCAACCACTTTTCTGTATTAGTTAGCTCTCATGAACATGAATCTCTTTGCAGAAACGCAAGAAATACCTAGTTATTTTTCGCAAAATAGTATCAACGATAAAAAGTTGACATTCTTATCATAGCATTCTTTAAATATAGTCACTGTGATGGCAAAAAATTAGTCCACTTGGGTGTAACACTTCTAATGTCACTGAGTATAATTGCTCTGGCATTATTGATTTTAGGTTTAGCGTTAGTTCAAAATTGATACAACTTTTATCAATCTGGAAATTGATGTATTTTTGTGTGTACTTTTATTGACACACACATATTTATCGTGATTTATGCCCAGCTTGCATTTTTCAGTTCCGCTGGAAATACATACATATAGGTATAAAAAATGCTAAGTTCTACTATTTTAATAGGATTTAATAGTGTCTCAGACTTATGTAATACTAATCATGAATAGTTAAATATTCTTTACTCACGAACGGATAGCAAACTGAATACTTCTAACCTTATTAACCTCAACCTTAATGGTTAGAAATACGTTATTATACATATGTATAGATAAAAAGTAAATTTCCGACTAGCTGATGCCACTTTCTATAAGCTGCAATTGTAATGCGCAAAAACGTTAGCTCTTTTGCAAATACATAGGTACATCAAATCATAAAATACTTAAAGGTGACGCTGAATGAGAGCAATATGACTCAAAGGAAGTGAAGTTAGCAGAGCTTATCCTAAATGCAAATATCTAACGTAGTGACAGCCGACATCTAAGTGTAATGTATGATATGACTGTAAAGATCAAGCTGAAGATTATATGTTCGTAAAGTTGAGTACATATGTAATCAATGTAAAAAATTATAGGCCACTAAATCTACGTAGTAGATATGATTGCTTAGTAAGAAGTAAATCTGTTATCGGTGACGTTTTTTTCCTGATAAAAAGATGAATAAGAAAATTTTATGATTTCATAATACGGTTACAACAGTGAATAAGTGATAAAAGATTAATTATACGTTGGTATGAAAGTGCATGTATGTATTTGTATGCACATTTATTTGCATAATACCTATAAGTATGTACCAAATTGATGTGCAAATGTTTAAAAAAATTGTTAACAACTATAGAGTTTCGTAACAAACAGACTAATATATTTGTTGTGAAAGTTGATACAAGAGGTTGAATTGTCAAATTCGAAGCTAATGAAGTAATCTAAAACTATTGTTAGTTACAGACGTAGAAATCGGAACAAGTAATACTCCTGTATATTCTATCAGTGACACCCTGACCATTTGTAGTTACTACGGCTGGGTATTTAAAGAGATAGTTGTGAAATATTTAAAAATTAAAGGTCATAGCCCTCACTTAAACATCATGTTAACAATATTTATATAGCAATTTCTTGCAGTCGTGGAAAACCATTCTTACGCATTGTGGTTCAGAATATTCGATTATTTTAATAATGCTTTAATATCAGAATCAATGTTTAGGTTTTATTTAAACTAGTGTTTTGTATTTCAAGAAAGATAACTCCTTCCTGGATATACACAGGTAACTAAATATTTTAATTGGGATGCATGAGCAATGCTAGACTAGCAAAATAGTGGTAAAATCAGCACTTATTACACCAAATAGTATAACTTGAAGACCATAACAGATAAAATAGTACTCTGCGGGAGCAAGTATTTTGTAAAAAATTCTATGCTCTACAAAAAATGTTTTTCGCATTTTTTGACAGCTTGCGCCGTTGAAGCAGCAAAAACATCATGAAAACGTTACTTTCTTTGCAGACGCAGCCTATGATAATAAATAAATTTGTAAGGTCGTTTTTGTAGAGCATATTTTTTAGTTGTTATATCAAATTATATTATATGTATCTTATCAGACGCCTGGTCTAAACCTATTCTTTGAATATGTTGCGGTACTTACATACCAGTATTACCACAGCTGAACTCATTCTAATTGGAGACATATTAAACAAGATTAGACCACCCATATTCAAAGTCCAAGGTGTGACATCATATTTTTCTTTGACGTACTATTGCTGTCAGCTACTGCTTGCTCTTGCTCAACTATAGCCTT
>SMLS01072571.1:0-18741 GCA_004785975.1 Popillia japonica
AAAAAAATTAAATAAACATTTTGAGAGAGCCGATAAACTATGTGATGAAACAAAGTTATGTTGCACAACTGCGAAATAGACTCACTTTTAGTTTTGCACATCATAGCTTTAAAAAGAAAATTCATCCCATGTTGAATTGAAAGAGATCCAATCGTATCCAAAATCATCAAAATATCTGAAATTTTGAAGATAATGTTATAGAAAAGAGTCAAAAACCGTTACCAAAAGAGGAAAATAAAGTTGAACTAATCCAACTAACTAAATCCAACAACTGTGCCAAAAACAAAGCGCCAGGTTTCAATCGTGATTCCAATCAACTGGCTGAAAGCATACTCAACTGTAGATGGTCGCAGTATCAAGAGGTATGGTGCCAACCCCAAACAAAATACGACTTTGTATTGACTGTACATCTAAAAACGAACTCTAAGATCTTCAATGAAAACGAAAATGACTTGTGTCTATTTAGTCAATTACGATGTCAGGAACAGTACAAAGTGTAAGAGCACTAAGGAGAGGTACGGCCAATACTATGTGAACATCAATGGGTTCTCATTTCTTCGTTTAAAGACGTTCCTTGGTCACCATCTTCTCAATGCGTTCAATTTTTTTCGTGTGGAATTACTTGAAATCTGTCACTTTTATGACTACCTCAGAACTCATTAGAGGCAAGCGAATTGGGCTGTATATGGTCAGTAGCCTCATAAGCTGGTTTTGAAAACAGTTTAGCTTGTTTTGGGTAAATTTTAAACGCTTCTCAGCTAGTTTAGAAAGCAAGGTTAGCTGGTTTTGAATTGCATTTTATATCAAGTTACAATGAATTAGTTTTTAAAGCGGTTCAGCTAGTTTTGAATTACCTTTTATAGCAACTTAGCTGGTTTTGAAAGCAGTTTAGCTGGCTTCGAGTGAATTTAAAACGCATCTTAGCTAGTTTAGAAAGCAAGTTAGCTTGCTTTTTATCAACTTAGCTGGTTTTTAAAGCAGTTTAGCTAGTTTTGAATTACTTTTTATAGCAACTTAGCTGGTTTTGAAGCAGTTCAGCTAATTTTCAATTACTTTTTTTATAGCAACTTAGCTGGTTTTGAAAGCAGTTTAGCTGGTTTTGTGTATATTTTAACTCAGAAAACAAATTAGCTGGTTTTGAATTGCTTTTTCTAGCAACTTAGCTGGTTTTTAAAACAGTTCAGCTAGTTTTGAATTGCTTTTTATAGCAACTTAGCTGGTTTTGAAAGCAGTTTAGATAGTTTTAGGTAAATTTTAAACCAATCTTAACTAGTTTAGAGAGCAAGTTAGCTGGTTTTGAATTGCTTTTTATAGCAACTTAACTAGTTTTTAAAGCAGTTCAGCTAGTTTTGAACTGAGTTCAACTGATTTTGAGTTCATTTAGAAAGAAGATTAATTAGTTTAGAGAGCAAATTAGCTGGTTTGGATTGCTTCTTATATCAACTTAGGTGGTTTTTAAAGCGGTTTAGCTGGTTTTGGGCAAATATTAAACGCATCTTAGCTACTTTGGAGAGCAAGTTAGCTGGTTTGAATTGCTTTTTATATCGACTCAGGTAGTTTCTAAACCAGGTTAGCTGGTTTTGGCTAAATATTAAACGCATATTAGCTAGTTTAGAAAGCAAGTTAGCTGGTTTTAAATTGCTTTTTATAGCAACTTGACTGATTTGCAGTTTAGCTAGTTTTGAATTACTTTTTATAGCAATTTAGCTGGTTTTGAAAGCGGTTTAGCTGGTTTTGAGTAAATTTTAAACGCATCTCAGCTAGTTTAGAGCGATAGTTCTGAATTGTTTTTTATAGCAACTTAGCTGATTGTAAAAAAAGTTCAACTGGTTTTGAGTTAATTTAGAAAGAGAATTAATTAGTTTAGAAAGCAAATTAGCTAGGTTACAGAGCAATTTAGCTAGGTTTGAATTGATTTTCGTAGCGATTGAACTGGTTTTGAGTTCTGTTTGAGTGCAAGTTAGCTGGTTTTTATAGCACCTTAAATATTTAAATGGAAACAGTCTCGTTAATTTTCGGTTCTTTTTGGAAGCAACTTATTTAGTTTAGAAAAAAAGTGAGCTACTTTTGAGTTGTAGTAGTTTTAAAGCAATTCGGATGAATTTGAGGTGGTTTTCAAAGAAACTGAGGTTAGAATCTAGTTTAGAAAACATGCTGGGTTTGAAAGCAGTTCACCTTGTTTTGAGTTAGTTCAGAAAGCAAGTTAGCTAAGATGTCTTTGAAAGAGGTTTAGCTGATTCTGAACAACTTTTCATATTGGGCTGCTTTCTGAACCAGATATGATAAACTGCTCTCTAAAGCGGCCTATGAAGTCCTCGGATTTATACAGTCTTGATCTTAAGTTATAAAAGAGTCAGACTACACGACTATCTTCTAGCGCATGTCTACCCTGTGTGAGTAGCGTAGTAGTAATTTAACATAAAAATTCTAAAAACGTTTTTTTAAGAATTAGAACGAAATCCAAAAATGTAGAAAACGTAGAAAGCATTCAATAGTGGGAAAGTGGCGAAGCTGGTAACCTATTTTGACTAAAATGCAGATACCTTTCTATTTTAGGGTCATAAATAATGGGCCTCATAATTAATATTTTCAAATACCTCAGCATACATTTATGGAAACCCTATGTTGATGCAAAGAAAATTATAAAGAGAATCCGTTGACTAATACTTGAGTAGTGGCCCTTGCACTAAATTTTGATCTCTTCAGCATTTGCGGGTTACCATCTGTTTATTCGTTTTCACTGCTTGTATTCTGCTTCAATTTTTTTCCTGCATATATGTTCGTTTCCATCGCCAAAAGGTCTATCACTTATCTATCACCTAATTAGCATATAGCCAGGTTCAGTCGAGTAGTCCATGGCCTACCCCATTTCAACACTCTTTATTGTTTGTACTACAAACTTATCTTCGAAATACTCCCGTCTAATATCTGTCCATGTAGATTAAAAATAACCTGAAAGAATCTCGCGTCTGAAACGAGACAAATGTCGCAAGCTAACACAATGTTTACCATTACATTCGCTACATTATACACATTAGCGTTCTAGCGTTAATTGTCTGACATAGCGCGAGTGGATGCTAATTTAAACGATGCCAGTAATTAAAATTCCGCTACTTGAACGCGAACACTACACACAGCCTCTATTCAAAGGTTCGCGAGCGGTAAATTCAATTACTTATACTGCCTGAAGTGTACACACATACCTAACTTCGCATCTGACTAGCTAGAGCTCTACCTCTACTGTGTATTGCACAGTGCATGTTATCTGGTATTAACACCTGGCTTTATGTGCAGCATTCTAAGAGCTCCTCTCACCGTGTAATCTTATTTGTGATTAAACTTCTTCGCGAAGAGTTCTTAACAATGTACCTTGAGGAACGGGATTACTAGATGTTCTATTAAGCGGAATAGTGGAAATAGAATTGAAGTAGGTACGGCGCCGTTCCATTTTGTGCAGTTTTTCCTAGGAATCGATATGTGTAGGTAGATTATCTTGATTAAATGAAATGGCGGTGGCGAATTTGGAATAAACATTTTCATCTATAGAAGCTTGGAATGTAATTATGAAATAATGTAGATTGATGCTCAGTAAGAATAATAAGTTCAGTTTTACCGTAGCATTAAAAATTCTTTACCTTAGGGATCAGTTTTGGCACCACTTCTTGTTGAGGTGTATATCAATCTCGACAGCATCCAGGAAATTCATCTACGGTGATTATTGAGCCTTGGCAACCCTGCATCAGTCATTGGGTGAGAGAAACAGCCAGCTCATGAAGGATTCTGGGAGCATGAGGGCTCGATGTTACCTTGGGTAGAGAAAAAGTAAGACACAACCCCACCCATCACAACTTACAAACAGCACTTGACAAAAACAGCCAAGAATATTAAATCAAGGAACAAAATTCTTGTCTAACATGCTGGAACCTCCTAGGGAGCTAAGGGAGACACGCTCAGAACTGCTACGCTAACTCTAACTTACTCCGTTGCTGAATATTGTGGTCCAATATGGGATAAAAGTACCCACACCAAGAGAATAGATGTCCAATTCAACGAAGCAATGAGAGTCACAACAGGCGTTTGATGTCCTCTTCTACAATATGGCTTCCAATCAATATATGTATGTAGCTCGCAGAACGGAGGTTGCTCACAGGGAGTTGGTAAAGGCTAACAAACCCTCTGTGCTCTTCTATCAGGTCATTTTAGATTCTGTTTTCCGACCTGGATAGCTAGTAAACCTGGGGAAGACTTCAACTTGTACTCCAATTTGCTTGATTTGATTACGCATGTGGCAGAAAAACCCTGGGGGTGGACCTTCTCCATCAGACGTGGTACTGACTGAATCGATTTAGGGTAGGTAGTAGATGTCACTAAATTGAAAGTATACGTCAGTGTAATACGACCGGTTGCAATATACGCGGCTGAAACAATTTGCTAGAGACGGAAGTTAATGAAGGAGAATATACATAGACAACTAGCATGGCCAGTGCAAGCGTATGCTCACTAATGTCCAATTCTATTCATCCACATCCCTCTATCGTCAAGGGTTTCGTTTTTCGTCCATATTAGATCTTTCCTGTCTTTGGCAGCTATCACCAATGTCAGATCATTATATAATATATTCCACGGTGTCGGTCCCAGAATTGAGCCTTGCGGGACCAGCCGCCGCTGTTACCTCCAACTGCTTCCTTTCCAGCTGCACTTTGCCCACATCCAGATAACTGTTGGTCGTATTAATCTTGTCTTCTTGTCTAGTGTCACCCACTCTTCTTGTGATCTTTCCTCAACCAGTCTTGAATTTTTTTCTACTGCGTGGATCGTAGATCTGCCATTATGGGAATCCTATTGATGATAGGTCTCCTAGCTTTTCAATTTCCCTCCCCAGCCTCCCATTGAGCGGCGACTCATATAATTTGCTAAAATTGTCAGGCTTCAACAGGTATTCCGTCGATGCCCATTGCTTTTCCACTTTAAATCCTCTGCATGGTTCTTCGTATTCGTTAGTATTGAAAGACACAGTCATCACTTTGCAGGATTTTGCCAGCTTTTTGTTTGTTTCGGGACCAGCTTTTTGGTAGCCTTCACTTGCTCCTCTAAGGTTATTCTGCATTGGAAATATTGTGTAAGTTTTTTTGGTTGGGATCTTATAAGGTTTTGGACACAGCGTTTGCAATTCTTTCTTGGATTTCTTGTATAGGTCAAATTTATGGTCTTTGGAGTCTTAGACACCGCTTCCTTTTATCTCATATATCGTTGCTCCACCAGAAAAGTATCTGTGAGCTCTTGGTCTTATTTAAGCTGAACTTTGACATAAATGAAGTACTGGAGGGGAGACATGTGGTCAGAGCAGTAAAGTCACAACGATTGAGATGGTACGGTTATATGAATAGGGAAAAGGAGGATTCAGTATTGAGGAAAGTCACCAGCTAGAAGCCACATGCTAACGGACTTAGGGGTAGGCCAAAATTACGATGGGAGGACCAAGTTATACAGGCATTCCCAAGCATGGGAATATCGGGATGGAGGATACAAATGAGGAAGCAAGGAAAAAATTGGCACTTATAAAATGCCAAAGGAAAGGGATGGAGAAATGACGAACCACCATGACCTATGATCAACCATATATTAAATGTCCAGCCAAATCCTTGCGTAGAAAAAACATTTTTTTAGAGTTTTGTTTTCGGTTTATTCAGTCGAGTCTTATAGCGTGTCCAAGTATAGTACGTTGTCGTCTGATTCTTAAAGTTTTATAAATAAATATGATCAGCTATCACATTCCCAACATGGATTTAGAGCCGACAAATGGACAACATCCGCCCTGTTAGAAATATACAATTGTAGTTTGGATAATATTGAATCGAAGCTTAGGAATATTTTGTGACCTATCCAAGACATTTGACTGTGTCCAACACACTCTTCTTCTGGTGAACCTTGGTGTGTTGGGTTTTCGGATTGGATTGCTTCTTATCTCTCTAATAGGATCTAATATGTTGAAGTGTGTGCCTTTAATCCTCATTATAAATACATAATACGTCAGTACTTTTAGCTATTAATACTGGTATGCCACAAGGGTCCGTGCTTGGCCCTCTGTTCTTCTCACTATTTCTTAATGACATAGTCGAGTTTATGTGATTGTTGTAATATGTTACGCAGACGATATTACGGTTGTTATATCAGAAAAAGAAAACGCTATTGCAAATACTGCTAACTTATTCTTAGAGAAGCTTTTCAAATGGTTCTGTGCTAATGGGTGGTCATACATTGCATGGCATTCTCTTATAGGGCGCGCGGCCTTGCAAGTTTTTCTGAAGCAAAAGATGGCAATTAGATGCATTGAAGGTATTAGCCAACTTACGTCCTGTAGAAATTATTATTGTATCTTCGAGAATATTAACATTAGTAGAATTGTGTATATTAGAATCTACCGTTGATATTTTGGGAATTAAAATATACCGAGTTCTTTTTTTATTATACATATGCACCTCCCCTATGTGTAACCATAAAAAGATAATTGTCAATCCATTAGCAGCATGGTAGGCAACCAGTTGTACATCGAAAACAAAAATACATACATTAAGCCTGTTTGACACGACGCCAACGTTAAATTTACGCAAAAATTTACTAGAAAATTTACGAATAAATGATATGACATGTTGCAAACAGAAAATTATGTAAAGAAGTTTACTACTAAATTTATTCGTAAATTATTTAGAACCTGTTCTAAATGTATCAGTAAATCTGCGCGATAGAACTGCGCACATTGTTCCATTGATGAAGATATCAACAGATACAAACATAACCTCCAATAACTAATAATGTCGTGGTCAAAGCATCAAGTATTACTATTACAATCAATTACAATGTAATTGTGATAGTAGTATTACTGTAAAATTGAAATATCCTCAAAGTCTACTAAATACGTTATTACACATACAATTTATTATAACACCCTGCGTTGCTTTTAAGATCGCCTTGGTTATTGCCTTGAAAGACAAGGAGGACACTTCGAAAATTTATTATGAACTTAAATTCCATCTTGTTCATTGTTATTTTGTTTTAGTTTATTGTTAACATTTTGCATTTCTTTATTAAAAACATAACCTAGTTTTTCGCGGCGAATTTTTGCGAGTAGCGGTACGTTCCGGTTGTAAAATGAACGTGACTGCTGAGCGGTTATCCCCACCTCATGTTCTAGTAGTACCCGTTTAGTAGCGCGCGAAAAAGAAGCGGTTATCAGTGCACAATAAATAACCATTAAAATCAGATTGTAATATCCTTTAGCGCTTAAATTCAATAGTTTTCTAATACACGAATTGCATGTATGTATGTCAAAAAAATAGTTGGTAAATCCGTTAAACTAAGACACGCGTGGTTCTCATACGTCAACACATGAGGGTATGTTCTATTGTCCCAATGCATTGACAATTATTTTGTTAATGTTACACATAGGAGGTATGTGTAACAATAAAGCAAGAACCCGACAGTTGGAGGACTCTTAAATCATGGTTGCAGTGTTTCTATACGCTAACCGAATTCTTTAATAGTAACTAGTAGGCATAGTCTTTGTATGGCCTATTCTATCTCCTTTTATAGTCTTTTTTTTCTTAATTGTGTAGTGTTTCTCTTATTATTTGATTCTACTTTTGTTTGTTATTAACATATTTTATACTTTGGTCTGTAAAATAAAGGATACTTACTTACTAATCCTAAAGAGCTGTAGCGGGGTCAAACGTCAGAACTGATCGTTACCCATAAGCTGGTTATCTTCTCGGTGAAATAGTTTTACACACAACAACACTTTTATAGGTATAGCAGCCCATGGTCTACAGCCGTTCTTCGTCTCCAGTTAGTTTCCAAAACGTATTCGTACAGGCCATAATGTGCGTGACAAAATAAACAACGTTGATATTTGAACACAAAAAAATGCCCATAATAGGCGCTCATGGTCTACTGTTGGGATCGCCCTGCTAAATCAAGAATTGATTGTGGATCACGGGATTTCGGTTTTAATCAAAAAACCTCATCAGCGAAGCTTGGCATGCAAAATCTGATCTTATAGTACTTCTCTCTCAATATTTGCTTCAATGAGCGCCTATTATAGACGATTTTTGTGTTTATTATTTTTTTGGCATTTCTCGACGAACGTACCAACCCCAACATTCATGCACCCCCATACCAACACTAGTGATGGTTCTGGTTTTTTTGATAGCCTAACTTTTGATAGCTTAACAATCTAGAAATAATGATCAGTGTTTGACAAAGTAAATATAAAAACACAAGGATATGACCTTTTAAATTGTAAGTAAAATAGTTTTACCGCAGCTTCTAACAAAATGAACTAAATTCATCTTTAATATTTATTCCTAGAATCCAACTCGTCTTCGTGCGGGCCCGCAGCAAAGAAATCAGAATAATATAAATACGTAATATAACTTTGGAAACGGTGACGAGTTAAGCCAGCCTAATGACGGAAAAAGAAAGTTCAAAAAGAATCCTCCAAGTCTTCACAATAGCCGTCCGCAGAGCAAATTGAAAATGACATGCAAATTCTCTCCCTGGTTAGTTAACAAGCTTAATGAACGTTAATCAGCGACCCCATTGGGCTCGGAGACCTCGAAATGCGGCCGCCGCCCTTTGAGTTTATTCGTGCCGTGCTGATGTCGCCGGTTCTCCCCGTTGACGGAATCTTCTCAGGTTTTAAATTCCTTTTGTTCTGGCCGGTCGGGGTAAGTTCATTACCTATTCACTGTGCATGGTCAAGCGTGTTCCTGTAAATTGGAAAAGCCTGTGTCGCGGCGAGCTTATTACGGGTGATTATCCGAAGCGAACTATGACGTTTGCTGGTGGAGGGATGCGAATCGTTGTCAGCGTCATTCGTCGAATTAAATTGAGCTTGTTTCTAACGAGCTTTACGAACTTTTGTACAAAAATAACTGATTTTAATCCATGTTTTTTTTTGTCGGGATACGATTAGTAGATTAAAACGTATGTGCCTACACACATACACCTATAAATATTTTTTTACGGAGAGGAAACTAAATTCCAATTAGCGATGTGGAAATATTTTTTTTTGAAGCCAAACATTGAAACATTTCTTTTTTTTTTAATTTTTTTGGTTAAAAACCTTGAAACGCAAATCGTCAATATTTTTTTTGGGAAATCCACTGTTTGTGGAGTACTACCAACATATCGCTCAGTATACCGCCCAGCTTAACCTCAAACAACACCTGGCTTAATTTTATACTAAGAAATCAGGCAGACCTTTTTCTCATGATGTGCCACCGCACCAACTCTTATCGATCGATTTTTTGATTTTCAGAAAGATCATTTTTATTAGTAGTCATGTTTCCTGACTACTTGATAACGCATCAAAAGCACAATTCTGTATTCGTAGTTGTGCATATGTCTTTAAGGGGTCCCTCACAACTATTTTTAACAAAGGACAGTGCCTTGTGAGAGTAGTTAGAGTATTGGCTACTGTGTAACCTCATAAAGGGCGATGCCCTGTGAGAGTAGCTAGAGTATTGAGGAGAGTAAGAATGGTGCTCTTGCGTGAGACCGTAAGGGGGTGATATCCGGTGACAACTAGTGTAGAAGGCATTGCTCTATTAGAGAGAGAGCAGTGTATTTTGGAAGGAGTTTTAGCTAGTAGTAGTAGTAGTTCACTCGAATGACTTGTGAGGTGACAATGATAGGTAGATGATATACGATAATGCATATATCAAGGTAGCTATTCGTTATACATTTGGAGTTGTTGACGACAAGTGCCACAAGGATCTAATCTAGAACCACTCCTGTTCAACATATTCCTAAATGACCTTCTCAAAGCTTTAAACTGTGATGTTTTAGCCTATGCGGATAAGAGATAAGATTTATCGTAATATAACTTCGGCATCGGATTCCTTAGTTTTACAAAATAATCTCAGCTGTATTAACCGGTGGTGCAGTGATAACACCTTAATCTTGAATGTGCTATAATCTCGTATTCCAGAGTTAACAATCCTGTCATATTTCACTACAGTGTGTCGCAAACTCCTGTCCGTAGAGTCTCTAAATTCAGTGATCACGGCGTAGGTACTTTTCGACTGCAATTAGTCTTTCACTGAGCATATAACTGAACTATCCACTTAGGCATCTAGAACTCTGTCTTTTCTTATCAGATCTTGCAAACATTTCTCTAATCTGACTGCCCTGAAGTTTCTTTTTTATTCCCTTGTTCGCTCCAGGCTGTAGTATGCATCAGTTGTGTGTTATCCTCATTACCATTTTCAAGAACTACTTTTGGAGAGGGTTCAAAAACGCGTTCTTGAATATTTGTATTTCAAGATTGATGATTGGTTCTTGTATCAGGATTAACATATCTCAATATAACATGAGATACAGTTTGGCAAAGTTCAACTGAAACAGCGCAGTAGAACAAGTGGGCTGGGCCACGCCGGGGTCAATTCGGGTAATTAAATAATAATAGAATATAGTGGCAGCAGCCCCACACACACGTATAGTACTAGTGCCGATCAAAATGTCTGGAACATCGTGTGTATGCCAACCAAGGTACTACATATAAATACTTTACTTTTGGCTAGTAGTATAATGAGATCATCCAGTTCGCTCCGCCTTCGTGCACAGTGATGACTCACTGTTTCAGTTGAACTTTGTCAAGCTGTATGTAGATCCGTTTTATGTTCCAAGAACTTGAACGAGTATTAGGTGTAAGGCCCTAATCACACACATATGCAGGAATGCCAATAATTTATTTCCAGACCCATTTCAGTAGGTAGTTTCTTTTTATGTTTTTCTTTTTGTTTTTGGTTCCACAGTAGGTATAGGGGCACTTTGGACGCCCCCCACCACTCCTACCTTTCGACAACTAGTGGGCTGGGCTATCTCAAGAAGCGCGTGATTTGAATTAGCTGTTGTGATTTAAACTGCTACATGGTGTGATTTAAACGGTCAACTGTTATAATTCAACTGTTACCTGTTATGATTAAACTGCTTTTCAACGGCTAGTGCTTTAATGAACACCAAAGCGGCCCCTATGCCTACTTTCCACTATCAAAAATCATCCAAAAGTCATCCGATCTACATACTTTCAAAACAGCTATTTTTCATTGCTCGCTATTTTTTCACCATCATAGGGGTTTTCTTATTTCGATGAATCCAGACTCGGTTTTTTTGACGAGTGAGAACATTTGAAGAACGGTATGTACCTCTCATAGCCAGTTCCAATTTTAGAAATAATTTGATAGCCTCCAGCATTCAACATATCTAAAGTTTGTTGGCAAATTCTAACACGTTCTTCTTTCTGTAAATCTGTCAGATGATAGGGTACAAACCGAGTTACACAACCTTTTTCAAATGCGAATGAGGAAATCCACTCTAAAATCTCTAGATCTAGGGAGATCGATAGTGCTGCAGCGCTTCTGTATTCGCTTTCTGATTTGCTGATTCACTAACCTGAATGCCAATAAATTAGACGTGTATTTGTCAGAGAAAAGCTTCGTCCTTGATAGTTCATATTCTTAAGTCGTTGGCCATTATTTTATTTGCGACATTAGATTAGATTAGATTAGGGGTGGCATTACGGGTCTCTTTAACCGCGACCTTCCCGGTCTATTGTGATCCCCAGTAATCCTAGAAGGCGCCCTCTTACTTTGCCCTCTTTCTGATGCTTAACGTCCTTGAGAGCAGCTCCTGTATGTAGCTCTGTGCTGTGGGATACTCGCTGCCCAAAATTAGAAACCTTGTCCTTGCCAGGCCTTCGCAGTGGCACAGTACATGGACTGAGGTTTCTTCCTCCTCTTTGTAGAATCTGCATATGACATCTTCCTCTAGGCCTGTGTTGTACATATGCCTATTTAGTCTACAGTGGCCTGTCAATAGACCTACTATCATTTTGACGGTTTTCCTGTCTTTATCTAGTGAATTCAGGCTTCTGTTCGTTTAGGAACTCCTTTGCCTGTCTTTGTCCAGGTGATCTTTGCCACCATTCCATGGACTTATTATATATCCATTCCTTGATGGACTTTCTGATTTGTGATTTGGTGGTACCGAAGGATGAGCCAGGCCCGACGAATTGCCTAGACGAACCTTGTCTGGCCATATCGTTTGCCGCCTCATTTCCCTTCACCCTCGTGGCTGTGAACCCAGGCCAAAATTAGATTCCTTTGGGAACCCACCTCGTTTAAGGCATTAACGCAGTCCCAAATCAGTTTGGACAACACTTGCTGAACTAATCGCTTTAAGTGTTGCTTGGCTGTCCGAGAAGATAGCGATGCTTTTACTGAACTCCGTCCATCTTTCCACTTCCCTAACGCAATGGTGAATTGCTGCTACCTCAGCTTGAAAGACCGTTGTGTCCTTGCTGAATCTGTATGCTGCGGACCTCGCAGTTCCTTGAATGTAAATATTTAGCGGTGGCAGGTTCAGGATAACCTCCGACCGACCTCATCCAGCCGATGGAACAAAGGCAAGCTAGTCTCTGAACCCCCTGTGGTGGCCTTGTTGATTGTTCTTTGAATGTGTGCGTTCCATGTAAGTCTTTGATTGAACCATACCTCAAGGTATTCTGCCTCTTTGACATATGGAACCCTTTCACCTCCTAACACGAATGGCTGCAAGCCTATTAGCATTCTTTTCGTTTTTTATTTGGGACATACTAAAGAGTGTTGGTAATCATGCGAAGTACTTTCGATTGGAATCGTTCTAACATCTCTATATTTGATGTGGAAGTAGTCCCCCACAGTTGAAGACCATAGACATGCGTTCTTTTCGAGAATATTTGCTTCCTCCAGTTCCGTTTGTTGTCGAGATACATTCACAAATATTTGACGTCCTCTTTATGTGGTAGTGGATGGTTGCTTAAACGTACCACAGAACAGTCATCTGTTTTGGTGGCGAAAATAACCATCAAAAAGTTAAGTCATTTCTTGAGAACGCCATGCCATGAAGTGCTTTGAGCTGAAGTCCGCTGATAACAATTGATGAGCTTCTCTTCAAACTTGAACTACTTCGTGCTGTTTCTAAATCTGTGAGGTGATGAAATACAAACTGAGTTACAACCTTTTTCAATTGTAAATGATGGTGCAATATTGATCCCACTTGCGAGGATCCAATCTTCAGATTGGATTCTATCATTGTATAGGTAATGCGGTTGTCCTCCTCCACCATATTCTTCACCGCAGCACTGTTATAACATCAGTTAGAGGAGGGCCAGCTCTTTTTCTGCCTACCACCGCCTTGCAACCTCGTTCAAATTCTTTATATCATCTATAAATGGTAGCCAATGATGGTGTAAGATCCCCAAATGCCGATTTTAAGTTTCCCTCACACTCATACGCGCTTAAGCCTTTCTTGAAATCATAGTAAATCATTATCCAAACGTTCTCTCTTGATAATTCTATTTTTCTCGACAAGCATAATTGCTCGGTCTATATCGGTATCGCCCTGCATGTCGAAGGTTATTGAAAATGTCATAAAAGACAGACTGCTCAACTACTTTGACAAACATAGTTTTTGCGGAAAGAATAGCATGCATACAAAGCAGACAACTCCACAGTTGCTGCAATGGTGGACGTCATGGAGGAGATAGTCGAAGATTTGGAGAATCAAGTCCTCAGTAAGGTTATTAGTACCTACGGTAGGCTATAAAATCTTGTTGGGCAAGTTGTGCTATTACGATATAAGCTATTCGAAATCCGAACTTTCATGGGGGTCAATTGTAGGGTCCTTATTGACTTTAAAGAGCTGCCAGTAAATATCCAACGGTTCCAATGCTCTATGATCAGCTTACGTGGAGAAATCATGTGGAGCAGGTGGTATCCATCCAACTGCGACATATGGAAATGCTCAGATAACTCTAGCCACCAGTGTGTAGCTATGGTTTCGCGACAAATTTCGACAGGTGGCAACTTATGACACTCTCATTTGGAGAACTAAAAAGATCTTTTAGAAACAGAAAAAAGCAGTTTGGGATTAGATCTTTTTAAACAGAATAACAATTCCGTTCGCCTACAAACTCTCGTGTGTCAAATATCTCCTACAACTGCAGCAGACCTTATAAGAAGATTTTGTTTCATCTTGCAGGCTTCTACGGTCCGAGTCTCTACTATGAAGGGCTTCCGAGTTTTGTCCGCGATATAGCACACAGGATTTTTACCTCTAGCGTGGTTCATGCGTCTAGTTATCATGACCATCTTAGACTTAGCTGTATGCGACGTTTTTTGATGATGAGTATGGACTAAAAAAATAGTAGAAAAAACCAGCAGCGTTTCTGTGAGTGTGGCTTCAATTACAGCTGACACAAGGAGCGACTCTAAAATATCAATAGTTCGTTTCTTTCTTATGACCACCAACATTATTAATCACAACTTTTTCCCGCCATTTCAGCCCGCTTCATTAAATGCTCTTTAATTAAACAGCAATAAAACTTTACAAAAACACCCACCCCATCCTCTACTACGGCGAAAGCCAATTCAAATTACACGCTTCCTCTGGTTTCCCAGAGAACCTAACCACGTTACATTATAGATGTTCTTCAACACGAAAAAGTATTGAATAAATTATAAATAAAGCAGACGAGAAAGGAGGAAAAAAAAACTTCGCCAAGAACGCGTAGAACAAGAAAAGCCATTAAAGTATTAAAAAAGTACATTAGATTTGAATCAATGCGGCACGAACTTGATCCGAATGCTACCTGTTCCGGGGTTGAAATTTAAATAATTGCCTCTGTAGTAATGTTTCTCTGATTAATTATTGCCAAGTTCTAGAAAGTGGAAAGCTTCTGGCTAAGATGACGGAATGGGCAGGGCGTGTAACTCGATGTGAAAACAAGTTTCCCTTTGACGGCAGGTCTCTTTTCACCTTTTTAGTAGCTAACTTCGCTTAAAATTCAGGTTATATTTTCGAAGCTTAAGGAACGACGCCCGCTGCAGAGCTTGAAAAATCGTTTGTTCTTGCTTGTTTTATGAAAACGGGCGTTCGGCTTTTATTATAAATCTTTCTGTTTTATGTAATATAGTCAGGTACGTATATTTTTAGCGGTACGACGTGAATATCAAGTCGCGGCGATATCGTGCAATGATATATATCTATGTACATATATAAGATTTTTAAGGTTAAAGATAGACGACTGTGTTTGACGTAACATTACATGCTGCTAGGAATTCAATGGTGGTATGTCCTGAACACGCTCGACAGGCATTTTTCTATTAAGTATATATTCTGGTCATCAAAGCATTTATGATTTATTCAAATATTAACTGAATTATTTACAGCGGTTCTTTAATGGATCTATGTATAGTATATTTATGTGGAACATCCATAATGAATAGGATTGCTGCTAATGATATCTATTCAATAACCAATAGCGTGGTTATTAATTTATAAAGCATGAAATATTAATTTCTATAATTGTAGTGTTGGATTTTCGTTTTCTATAAATAACATTCCATCTGGAGCAGCAAGACTCCATGAACTTCAAGCAAAAGACCCAACTAACCCTCTGGGGACTATACAGAAACTGTCGAAGTTTTATTTCAAAGGCACTTTCCAAAATCAGAAGAAGACAACCCCCAAAATGCAGATAATATAACCCTGCAGAGAGCTGAACTCTTTCAACCCCTACAAATCGCCTGCTTCGAATGAAATACTCCTACATACTACTATTGCAGCAAGGAGAAGAACACATAGCACCATTGCTTTGTAGGATATACAGAGCGAATTTACCTCTAGGACACATACCGAAAATGTGGAATATGGTTGCCTTCATACCCAAAACGTGGAAGACTCTCGTAAGGTGAGGCTAAGGCAAACCGACCCATAACTCTATCATCATTTATACTAAAGGCTATTCAAGACAATCTTGTGATTGTGCTCTACACCAACTTGTATCACGAGTAGAAACATCTATCAACAATAGGAGACCGATCTAGTAGCATTCCTGGAAATAGAGGGAGCACATGACAATACTTCCTTTATATCAATGATAAGAACTGCCAACAGTCGTGGTATGGAAGACACTATCTTTAAGTGGATGAAGGCCATGCTGGAAACATCCTTACCAGGTGAAACAATGCAGGTGTTACTACGCAGAGGGTGCCCCCATAGGGGAGTTCTCTCACCCCTACTATGGGACCTTGTGATCGACGAACTGTTTGTAACCTTAAACAATGAGGGCTACTATACCCAGGGCTATACAGATGATATTGCGATACTCATATTGGGGAAAAATGCGAGCACTATTTCAGAACTCCAGCTCTGAAAAAAAAAAACAGAAAGGTGGTGTAGACAGGAAAACAGTACAATTCAGTCAAGAAACAAAATTTTCAGGGTTGATCCTTGACTCGAACTTAACATGCAATCAACATTTTGAACAGATGATAGACAAGTGCAAACGAGCACTAACGACCACCCGAATCACAATTGGGAAGACATGGGGACTAAAACGAGCAATTACAAAACTCCCAAAGGTTCAGAGGTTAGCTTGTCTGTGTATTACTAGTGCTGCAAACAGCACGCCAACAGCTGCTATGGAGACCATGCTAAACCTGCTCCCCTTGGAAATTTACATAAGGGGTAAGAGAATGGGGGTATATAGACTGAAATGTGGTAGAAAGTGGAAAAACCAGAATACTAACCACTAAGATTACAAACCCTATCTTTGGACTGGCCACTAACTTAAAATAATCTAAATTAAATCTTAATGTATTCGCAAAGTCATATTTTTAATTTAAAAATTGAAAAATTGTGAACTCAGAATATCATCAAAAGTGAGGTTATATTTTAAACTTTATACAATTACAAGGGGTCAAATCAAACAGAGAATAGCAACTGTCCCATTCGGAAGTGGCCTAACAATTGCTACGTCCTGTAATTTCCTTTCATGAATTATTTTTGTAGTTTTTCTAAAATTTTATATCCAAATTCCAAACAGTTTTTTGCTATCCTCGTATACGCAGTGAAATTGCCTTCAACCCCCTCAGTAGTCGTAGGTTTGCGTTTGTTTGTTTTTTTTTGTATTTTTTTTTAGAACTAGAAATATAGAGGACAAAAAATTATAGGTTAATGAAATGTCCTCGGCAATCTCTGAATATTAAAAATGTCAAAAATATGTAAAAAAAATACGAAAAAGTGTACAATTAGCACACTGTCAAACATGAATTTCAAACACATCAAGAAAAAAGTTTTGGAAATTTTAAAAATATTATAGATGTGGAAAACTGAACGTTGTTTCCAGTTTTTCAAAAAATAAAACTACTGGAAATTTGGAGAACGTAGGAAAATTGAAAAAAATAAATTAAGGTCAACACAAAAATTTAAAAAATACCAAAAAGGTTTTAGCTGGAAAAAAACCTGCAATTAAACAAATTAAAAAATCGGGAAAAATGTAAAAAAATTGTAATCGTACAAAGTATAGGAAACGTAAAAATTAAAAAAAAGCGATGAAAACATGGAAAATGTAGGAAATGTGGACAATGTAAACAATTTCAAATATGTGATGACGAAAGTTTAAAATATAGAAAACTTGCAAAACAAAAAAAATACATACCTACTAATGCATACCTACATATGTACGTGCAAAATGTTGGAAATCTACAGAATGTAGAATATATAGAAAACAAAAAATTTTAGAAACTTCAAAGCAAAATATTAGAGAATACAAAAAACAAAACGTGGAAAGTGTCGAAAATTTTGGGAATTTAGAAAAGAGAAAATTTCAAAAACGTCAAAACGATAATTTGGAAAATATTAATGTTTAAAGTGGAGAAAACCTGAGAACGAAAAAAAATATATTGCTATTATTTTTTTTCGTTCTCAGGTTGTAGGAAATTTAGAGAACAATAATAATAATAATAATATATTTTGGTCCTTTAGATCAATACAATTGATATCAGACAAGTCAAAATAATACAAGTCTATAAAAAGTAAAAATGAAAACGTAAAGATAAAATTAGTGTATATATAAAATAATATGAATAAAATCTAGAATATTAAAAAGTGCAACGTGAAAATTTCAAAAAGGTTAAAACAAAAATTTGAAAAATACCAAAAATATGCAAACTTGGAAACGCAAAATCAAAGTCGTGAAAAATGTATAAAATTTAGAAAACGTAAAAAGTTTAAGAAACGTAAACGATTCAAAATTACAAAAACAAAAAAATATCCGAAATGTGGAAAACGTAAATGAGTTCAAAAAACGTTAAAACCAAAGTTTAGTTTTTGAAATGTGGAAATCCTAAAAACAATACAATTTGCGAAAGCGTGGAACATGGAAATTTGGAGAACGCAGGAGATTTAGAAAACATGAAACTTTTCACGATAATTTGAAAAATATAAAAATTTGCGGAAAACTTGCAAACCATAGAAAATTAAAAAAACAACGTAAAAAAATGAGGAGAACGTAGAAAATTTAGAAAATGTGAAAAATTTCAACAGTCAAAACAAAAATTTGAAAAATATTAAAATTTTCTAAGCTGGAGAAAACCTGAAAACAAAACATTAACGTCAAAACGAAAATTTTGAAAATAATCAAAAATCTTTAGAATACGGAATAATTGAAAAGTGAGAGGAACGTGAAAGTCATCGAGATTGTAGCGAAAGAAAAATTTTGAAACAATTTAAAATTTCAAACGAGCCAACATGAAAAATTTTAAAAATATATTAAATGTGGAAAACTGAATGTTGTTTGCAGCTTTCAAGCAAAAACCACTGGAAATTTGGAGAAAGTAGGAAAATCGAAAAAAAAAA
>ML219264.1:0-37750 GCA_004785975.1 Popillia japonica
TTTTGTAAATACAGTACAACCTCGGTAATCCGAACCCCCGGTAATCAGAACCTCCAGTAATCCGAACAACTATTTCTTTTCTATAATCCGAACAAAAACCTTTTCAAATTCGCTATTCCGAACATCGACATGCAGTGTTTCTTTTGACTAATAGCTGATACTAAAAAATTGGGGAGAGCAAAACAATGAATGTATTTTTTTTGGTTTTTAAGTAATTTCAAATTCACACGTAATATATACAACCAACATATAGATTTTTAATACATTACTTCACACAAGAACACACACAAGAATTTTTTTTCTTTCCATATAAATAACAACTTTTCACGGCCGTGCTCTTCCACCATACACTTTGATATTCATTCCCACTGCAGTTTCCAAATAGGAAACATGTTATTTTAATATTTTAACATTTCAATTTTTTAAATTTTCAAACAACAAATTTTTGTCCTATTCGATATTTAACATCTAACATATATGTTAGCTTCTTCAACCTAATTGGTTTAATGGTTGAATTTAGAATTTAATCAACAATGTTTTACCATATTTTATCGTATTAAAGTAAGTTATAACTTTATATAGAACTGTCCAATTATAAAAAATCAACTGTTATTGTAGCCTTTGAAAAAGATGAGCGACTCATCGAAACGTCGGTTGTTATACGATTAGGTAGAATAAACAGCTATTTGCTTAAGAAAATTCTTGCCATTTATGTATTTGTATTCAATGGGCATTGGAAAATGACATTCCAATGAATCAAATATTGTTACTAAGGCAGATGCGAGAAAAAGCGATGAAACTCTACATAAATAAATCAAATATCTTGAAACAAAAGTCAATTAAAGATTTTTTTCTTAAAGAATAAATTTTAATGTTATTTTGTAGATAAATATTACTTTTGAGCTTATTTATTGTTTTTTTCAATAGTTTTCTTTAATCCGAACAAAAGCCTAATCCGAACAGTGGCGTGCTGAATTAGTTCGGATTATCGAGGTTGTACTGTATTGGTTCTATTCTAATGTGGATTCTCTTGAGACCACTAACGACAGTTTTGCGAACAAACCGCACCATTTGTGGTGAATGTCGCTTCATCGGTAAATAATATCATTTTAGTGAATGTTCTATCTATTTTAAAAAATAAACCATAAAAAAGTAATAAACCATAAAAAAGTTTTCTGTTTGCAGTAAACAAATTGGGAGAGGTAGTCAAATGTCGAAAATTTCTTGTTCTGAACCTTAATATATCTACAACAGTTGAGTAATATTTACCACTTTTTATTACCTTTCAAAGTCTGTGCAAAAGATTATGCCCTTTGAAAATATTATTTTATTATTAATTATTATAATTTTACTATATTTCCATCTAAAAACGGATCGGTAGGTAGTCAAACGATAATTTTCGACCTTTTTGTTGTTGTAAAGACATGAAACAGGAGTAGGCCTCAAAGTTTCTGTGCAAAATGTCATGAACTTTGGAAATTCTGTTATACATAACTTCAAGATCCAATAAGAATTAGCTGGTGGGCAATCAAATGATGCTTTGCCCTTGATACATTTATTTTTTTAATATTGAAAACAAGAGATAGTCAAGGATGGTCAACCGTGTCCAATGAAGAAAGTTTCTGTACTTTGGTTTCTGATATTTTTCGTACAAGCCTTTTAAATATGTTCATGGTATCGCAACTTAAACAAGCAGCTTGTTAATTGGCGTCAATTTATTTCATTTTTGTGCGTTTTTTGGTACTAGTAGTGGTAACTTCGCAGATTTAGCATATCACTTCATGTTCTTGCACTTTAGTGGAACACATTTCTTCTTCAGCTGAATTTACAATCTCCAATGGAACATTTGCAAAATCGACATCCTTCTTCATACAGCTAGACTAATAAAATTAACTGACCAGTCAAAGTCTGCCAAACTTAATTGAATGTATGAAAAAGACATGTATGTAGATGCAAATATGTTATGCGACTAGCTTTGTAATAAAATTTCATTCTTTGACATTTTTATGACCTACAGTGCATATGAAAAGTTTGATATTTCACACATCAATACACCACCTACTTAATACGGAAACGGTGCGACAATCCTAGAAAGAAAGAAAGTTAGGTAGCTGATACTACTAACCTTATTAAAAGTTTAACGTAGAAAACGGGCACTGTTGGGTTGCAGTTAAAACTAAATCAATAAAAATAGTTCTGTTTAATAAAAACTACAACCCTGTACAAGTAGTTCCATTATTCTTTTTTCGACGGCATAAACGTTAACAGGTAGCAGCACATGCGCGCTCCTCTTGTACCCGAGTAATCCATATTCGTCGTCGTATGCTCCCCTAATCGCATGTAAGTCGCCACGATATCACCCAAAAATGACATTGCGTTGCGTCTGTCACCAGTTCACTGAGAAACACCATCATACTTCGACGGGGTCAAATAATTTTCCGATTCCCCTTATTGCGGGTCGATATCAGATTGAAGACGATGATGTCATCACTGATTCCCTTCAGTAAATGATCGCGATTCGCACCCGCGAACGAATAAACAGTGATTGCAGCGGTTATGTGCGCGGTAGAAGAAGAAAAGGCAAAAGAACTGTGGCGGTGGAAGAAGAAGAAGACTTCAGCCGGATCGTCCATCATTACCAACACCTGTGATAGTTGTAAAAATGGTACATTCCACTTTCGCGCAGGGTCACGTCCTTTCATCTACTCGAGAACCTTCATCGACCTTAGGCGTGGGCATACCGAAATCTCCATCCTTTCACAGCGGCTTAGACCTAGTTGCGTCCGCGAGTGTCGATTCTCTCGTCAAAGTGCACGACCCCTTGTCTCCTTCGTCGGCGAACGAAAACAAAAATCCCGACTTGAATCCGGCCCCAGATGAATCCGGGAAATCGCTTCCTTCCGGGAGCAATTATATTGTGCGATCCTACGATAATAACTCCGTTGCAACGTATAATTCCAATGCCAACAATTTTCTCGTTTTCGGAATACGTAAGGAGACTTACATATTCCACAATCATTTGCAGCCGTATAAGAGAAGGAGTACGTTTGATGCAGCAGCACGTCTTAATTTCCAGACCGTTGGACACCTACCCCTTCTTGCAGGTGATAAAATATATTTTTTATTGATTTAAATGGCTTGATGATTAAAGAGTTATGTATTTAAATTTCTATGATTATTCTTTGTATAGGCCAGAACTGAAATAATGGTTTATATTAATGATATTTACAACTTAATGAGAGTCTGGCAAAGTTTACCAAGAATAGATAATAATAATATGTAGGTTTATGTTTAAAAAGGTGCTGTATATCTCTTTCTTTTTTCTATTTTCATGAAAAAACTTCGCACCAAATCCAATTGAGCTAAAGTATTTTCTAAAACGTTGCAATGAAAGAGTGCAGTATTGGATGTAATATACCATTTGATTAAATATTTTCGTGTAAAAAAATTATTTCATAAAAGGATTGTGATGTGAATGGCAAATGTTATATGCGACCTATGTTGTACGTACATATTCTTTCACAGCACTTGGGCATCAATGTTTACAATAAATAGCTAAGCTTTCGTTATTGGAGGCTGGCATAAAACTAGAATATATGGACTAGTCATACTCTTTCCCGCTGCATAGCAAGTACCTTTGTTTGTGGCGCGAAATTTCAGTTTAATGAATAAAATAAATAATAATAATAAATTTTTATGGTAAAATGTCAATGTAATCATCACCTTTGATCTCTATAATGTGTAAAGAACAGACCGTGTTAGCAGTAATGCAACTCCAAACCATTACACTCGGAATTTCATCTTTTCCATGTAAATTAAATTTGAAATCGTCCGAAAATATTACATGCTGTCATTAATTTTTTGTCCAATTTGCGTGTTCCCGTGCCCATTTCAGCCTGGCAGATTTCATTTTCGTCGTCAACAACGGTTTTTTCTTAAAACGCCGAGCGTTAAGTCCCACAAAAATTAATCTTCTGCGCACAGTACTGGCGCAAACTTGCTTGCCTGTTATTTGGGACCATTCCTCGGATAACTCTGTCGATGTTGCCTGTCTGCAGTGTTGTCAGGTTGAGCGATTTGTCGCAATTTGGGCGACTTCTGGCACAAAATGGCTTTATACCTGTTCTGTTATAAAAATTAATCTACTTAAATAATAGCCTGAATTTTCTGTGTAATTCGAGTATCTGTTGGTGTTCAGATTTCATTTCACACTTCTGTACAAGCTGTTCAAAATTCGCTGAATAGTATGGGGATCTCGCCAAGAGACACACTATAGGTCTAAATCTCAAATATGTAGATTGAATTAGATTCGATTTCTGTTTTTAATCTTTACTTATAAATTCCATCTATCACAGCATTTTGTTGAGGTAACTTCTTAAGCGAGTATGACAATTTTAAAATATGTATACATACATATATCAATTGGAAGAAAGGGAAAAAGAAGAAATTGCTCGTATTTGTTGGAAATTCTACTTTACGTGTATAAGTACAGAGACTTGTTCAAGCATGGTACATTTTTTATATTGGGAACAGCCTGGTAACAGGGGGCGACGTCGAAACTGTAGGATCGTTGGTCTAATTCCTTGAAGTTATTGATTCCTGCTTGAACAACTTTTTGCTTTCTGCACCCTGTAGCTGAGCAAAATTATACATACTCTCGTTTTGTTTTGCGAATAGCCATGTTCAATTTCTTAATTGTGGCGTTGTAGATATTGAAAGAGATACATGTTAAGAGAATGTCCGCCGTGTCCCAGAAAATTGGTCATCAATTTTCCAGCAGAGATTTGCATTTTGCTTTCCCAAGATGGAGAGATGAAGGGCCCTTGTGAACTCAGGGCCTAGCACTTTTGTTTTTATCCCCTGCTACAAATATATTAAAGAAGTATGCTTCACTTGAGATTAAAGAATCAAATTTTCTTCACAAATTTGTCGTCTATACAATTTGTGTCGCGAGATATCGTGTCAAAGCTTTACTCATTCCTAAATCTTTGTGAAAGATTTTAAAAATACTTTTTTTATATTATATTTTTGCTCCATTAGCAAAAATTGAAGAAACTTTTTCGCAGCAGTCATTTTTATTCAGTTCAATATTGTTGATGATTTCTTCAGTTCGTGTAAACACTTTAGGTCACACTTTAGGTTGTCATAAATGCATTCTCTATTTATTTTGAGCTGCCTCAACCAAAATTTTAGGAATGCATTAATTTATCGTCAGGTGCAATCGCAGTTTTGTCAGTCAAGATATTAGTGAATACTGCATACGGGAGAAATAACGCAAATATATTAATTTTGGTGATTTTTATCTGCAGTCAAAACAATTTAAAAAGGTAATGAAAGTTTCTTCGACTTTACATATTTTTTCAATTGAAATGAAAGTGACAAATCGTTCAACAGATTCTTTGTGGACACAAAACAGAATGCACTTGCTTACTATGCAAACCAACCGCTGAAACTGCTTTGTCTAACCATTCTAAAGAATTACGACATAACTGTGATTTTGAAAATGTTAAGATTTAAAAAAAGTAGTTATAAAAACAGATTAATGTATGAAATGATATACATTAAAAAAGAAAATAACGCGGTATTAGGTATTTATTATAATTTAATCACGCCTCAATTTTATCAAACTAAGCTCTTGACTAGGTTTTTGCCATGTTTTTCTCTAGTCCTTGAACAGAATTGTTAGAGCTTGACAAAAAATACATTGATATAAGAATCATTATTCTTATGATCATAAATTTACATTTCAAAAATATCTTAAAATGTCAACGATATTATCATCATCCATCATAATCCTATATATCACTGAATTTCTTTTGTCTGTAGATAATTTTTTGATAGGCATGGCTAGTTATTTATTATTTGACACGAATTAAATGTCAATTTTATTCCACTGAAGAAGTGGTAACGAAAACGACGAAAACCGAAACGAAAAAATTATTTTATAAAGGATTTGGAATAAATTTGATCTTTATTCGAAGTAGACTGTTGTAAATGACCTAGAAGTTGGAAAAAATATCAGGAAAATAAGATTACCAAGTAAATCAATCCATTATTTGCTTTTTCGCCACGAGAAAAATAAATGCTTTGCTAATATCTGCTGACAAATGTAACACGCGACTTTCAAAATTGTCGGTTAAGAGTATGAACTTGCTACAATTTTTTCCCAAAACAGATTTTTTTTAACAAAAGATGATAAAGAGAGATCGAGTAGTTATATCTCCAAACAGTTTTCATCCAGTTAGAGCATATAAAATATCAAGATAATAGAGAGAAAAGAAAGAGAAAGTTTTGAATAACACAAAACTAAAAAATATAATAATGAAATATCAAACAGTACCTTTTGCAACCCATATACGAACATTCTAATATTAAACTTGAACCGGTGTGACCATGCAACTCGAATATAATTTGGCCATTGGAGCCGTGAAGGTTAATTCTAATTTGTTCAGCGTAACCACTGAATCTAAATTAGCCACAGGTCATTGGCTACACATTGCAAATTAGCTATCCATTATAATGCACCCGACTGGAATCACCTAAAATATAAGGGTTGGAATCTGTTTTTAATTCAGTCGCAATGGATAATGCAACAGATCGAACGATCTGAACATTAAACATGGGGGCAAAATTTGTACAATTGGCGCTAACATTCTTTTCGGTTTCAACACGTTGTTCTGCTATGCCAAGAACATTAAATCGTCACAATAACACTAATTTTTAGAATAGAAATTCGCTATTTTGGTGTCATTTTCGTACGCGCGAGTCTATTTAAGTATAGAAAGCAAAATCCTAGCTGAAAATCTAGACGTGTAGGTTTTCATACGAACACATCACAGTGCCGACATTATACGTACGCATTCGCTCAGTTTATGCAGATTCTAGTGTTTACAAAACATAATGTTTATTTATATATACCTATCCGTTAGTTATTTTAATCTACGTGAAGTAATCGGAGTGTGAACTTGGCAGCAACGGTCGTACTAATTTAAAATTGCCCCGTGGTTTATATTATGTAAAATATGTCAAGTTCAGTTTTCGTGTGTGTATATAAATACGTTTCTTTTGGTTCTTCTGTAGTTATGTAGCTAATGGTTATTAATTATATTTACATAATACTAACTAATAGAACATGTTAAAATTTGAATTAGTAGGAAGGGATGCGAATGTATTTCATTATCATTTTTCAGCTAAATTAGACATATAAAAGCTCTAATTCTTCTTAATAATGGCCAAGGTCACAATTCTATATATCCAACTCAATAATACGTTGAATTCTCTAATGAAAAAGTAAATGCCAAAAATGTGTTGTTCATGAAAATATGTTTCATAAGGAAATTTCTTCTTGCGGAATTAAGCATCTACCACATAACAAAAAAATCGTGAACTGAGAAAGATGCTTCCCAATATTAGTTATATAAAGAATTTCATTAACATATCTGCAACCATCTGTAATATTATAAAACAGGAATTATCTGTTTATAACATAAATTTTTGAAAAATGAACTTGCAAGCAAAATAAAACTAAACGGTTAAATTAGGCACGAGAACTAAAAGATTGGACTATCGAACAGTGGAAAAGTGTGTTGCGGATCGATGAGTCCAAATTTGAGGTGTTTGGTTCAAGAAGAAGGATATTTGTTCGGAGATCAGTTGGAGAACGATTGGCTGAACCCTGTGTAGTGCCTACAGTTAAACATGGGCGAGGTTCCGTCATGATTTGGGGGTGTTTTGCCGGGATCACTGTAGGAGATTTAGTGCGAATCGAAAGAATATTAAAGAACGAGCGCTACCAACAAATTTTGGAGGAGCACGCTATTCCATCGGGAACACGCATAATCGGCGAAAATTCCGTGTTTCAGCAGGATAATGATACCAAACACACCTCGAAATTATGCCGTGATTACCTCAATCAAATGGAACATGATGGGAGATTGAGACAATTATGAAATGGCCCACACAGAGTCCAGACATTAATCCCATCGAGCTTTTATGGGACCATCAAGACCGACAAATTCGACAATCGGCTACTACATCTACAAGAACATTGTGGAACCAACTACAACTACAGCGTCGAGACACATAGACCCATTAACATTGTCGAAATTAATCGAAAGAATCCCCAGATTGTGTCAAGAAATCATTCGGCGGAAAAGAGGTCATATAGACGATTGCAATATTTAATTATTTTCGTTGTTTTCTTTTATTTTCTATTCAGAATGGTGTTGTTATTTTTCGTATTGATACGTATTTTACCAGTAAAGTAAATAGTTTCATTTTTATATTGGTATTTCACTTAAAACTACGTTTTAGTAAGGATGGGCAAATAATTGTGGATGGTAGTGTACATATAATGATGTTACGGTCTGACTTCAGCATGGCCAGTAACAACTACGGTCAAGAAATTAAAATTGTTTGATGCTTTGAAGGGCTCATCTTGTTACTACAAACTAAATCGAATTTAATAACTAGCTTGAGCAACGACAGCAATAACGACATTCTAACAGACGACCTACATACATCATTTTATAAATGCTAAACCAGCCTAAATATTTTAAGTAATATTTCAGAAACAATAATAAAAAGCTTGAACAACAAATCGTTGATAACATATGTATATTAACTGCGATTTACCCAAATCGTTTGACAAAGTTGACTAAATTAAGCCACTGTGGTAGTAGGAGTTAGGTCTGTCAATCAGCACTAAAGGATCTAGGGAGATTTTTCTTTAACTCCGAGCTAACATAAGGATTATCTACTCGCTTTCAAAGCGAGCAAAACACTACAGTTACACTGATCTAGGTATCAGGATACCTTGAATGTGAACAGCCTTCCTAAGAAAGGGTCGGAGTTTCGATTCATTCACAGCCATTCTGTGGTCTACCTAAACCCACTATAACTCCACAATGGGAGATTGAACAGAAGACCTCGCATTGTATCAACAAAACTAAAACAACCAAAAGGTTATTACTTTTTTTAGTCACTAAGGCGAAATCTATGTTGGTTCCCAACAACAGAAATCTCAGCACTATCACGACTTTATGTAACCACCACGACCATCTAAGATGCCATGCAAATGTCGATTCTATTTGGAATATAGGGAAACCGTTGAGGATACCTTACGTCACGGCGTATTGTTAGGAGAGCTTGAAACTAGCTGATGTTAGAGCCATTAATTGCTGGAATGCTTGCTATACTTTTTAATCCAATATAGGACTTATGAAACCTTTTTTCTTACCTCATTTGCTCAAAATAATACACTGGTAGTTTGTTTGTTTGTTTGTTTGTCTTACATTCTCAAGAAATAGTGATAAAATTCAACACACAAATCGTACAATATTAAACGAATAAGAACAGGGCATTCCTAATGTAGGTTCCAGGACGCAATAATCCCAAATGAAATGATATGGCGGGCGTACTTGCAAGACAAGCCGCCGATATGCCCTTCATTGGACCCGAACCCTTCTTTGGCGTATCAAAACACCAGTTCAATAAGGAACTTAGAGACTGGGAAGCAAAAGAAATGGCATCCTTCTGGAGGAAAACACTTGGACAAATACAGGCGATGAAATTTATGAACTGCTGGCACGACAGTAATCAAAAACTTCTAAATTACCATCTCAAAAAGATGATTAAAGCTGATCAAGACAGGTGTCGATTTTGCGAACTGGAATCTGAAACCGCCGAGCACATACTTTGCGAGTGCGAAGCATTAGGCCGGCAAAGGTTTCAGCCTCTAGAACAGACGACTCTAACGCCTGAATAGATTAAGCTTTCGGGACGCAAACTAATTCTGGGATTCGTTAAGAAGACCATATTAGAAGGGTACAATAGATCAATAGGTCGTAGAGGTTATGGAACCCGCACAACCCTTCTTTTACAATACAATTACACATGCTCAATTTGCAATAAAAGGAAGCCGATTCTAATATTTTTGACATATGAAAAACATTGCGTGGCTTTCACGGCCGCTATAATTGTTCATACTGGCAGGGCAATGAACAGGGAAGCGTCGAAAGAAAATTTTGCCCCACGACGAAACCCGGAAGAAGTAATATTGAAAAGTCAATTTCTGACTGTTACAGTTGTATAAATATCTAGGATTGAAAGAATTTCTATTCTTTCAAAGAAATATGTCGATGTATAACGATGACGATACAACCCCAACCCACTTGAGTATCCCAGAAATTAGATTAAATATCTCAAGTGCGAAGAAAAGCAAAGTATAACTGTTTAAGTGTACACAAATTAATATCGATTTTAGGATTCTTAATAGCATAATTTAGTGAATAGAACTTCTAAACATATTAAGACAATGGTGCTTTGACATAAACACTAGCCATGGATTTATTCTACACATTGCTGAATGATGTAAACTCTGTTTTACTATTATTTAGCAAAAGGTTGTGGTCACTACCAAGACATACACTCAGCGAAATTTCTATAGTTCCATATCATTTTGTAGTTGCCCTACATATAAATATTGAGCAATTGTAAAAGCTGGGAATTACCTAGAATTATTTTTGAACATAAGGAAACAACAGAAATATTATTTTGTAAATATCATACTTCTTAGATAAGTAGGTGAATTACCTGTGATATAAATCTATAAATACGAGCGAAACTTGTATATGTAGTTCCACAGTGCTAGAAAAACGTTGTATGAAATTAGGAATTACCGGCCAGTGCAAAAGTGCTTTTGAATCGTTTAAAAAGTTTATTCATTACTAAATATACATAACATAGAAGTATAGATATTCGTTAATAACAATGCTGAGAGGTAAACTGCTAACCGAGGATGAAAAAACAAAAATAAATTTTTATAAAGAGATGGGATGTTCAAACCGAGCAATAGCCAAGAAATTGGGGCAATTTCATCACCTCATCAATAATTTTATAAGATTAGGTAATTCCTACAGCAAATATTGTCCTAAACGAACTAATCAAAAACTTACGCGAAGACAGCACTTATCGATACTTCGGTTAGCCTCTTCTGGTAATGTAACCGTACAACAAATGAAATGTGATTTAAATTTGCCAGCAACTAAGTGACGTGTACAACAAATTTTATGCGGCAGTGAACGCTTTAGATGGCAGCAAAAGGTCTCAAAACCACCCTTAAAGAAGACTCACAAATAGGCAAGGCTGACATTTGCACAAAATCATATGAGCTAGGATAATGAATGGAAGAACGTCATATTTTCCGACAAAAAGAAATTTAATTTGGACGGACCTGATGGCTTTAAATACTATTGACACGATTTGCATAAGAACATTGAAGTTGACATGAGTAGAAATTTTAGTGGCGGTAGTGTAATGGTTTGGGCGGCTTTTACCCATATCAATAAAACTCCTATATGTTGTATTTCGACACGAATGAATTCTGTCTCATATATAACTTCTAGAAACGGTTCTAATAGATTTTGGTAAACAAATGCCGTTGCAAGACTGAATATTTCAGCAAGACAACCCAGCTATCCATTCGTCCAGACGATCCAAGGAGTGGTTTCTACAAAAACAAATCAAATTAATGGAATGGCCTGCTCGCTCACCTAACTTGAACCCAATTGAAAATCTTTGGGGAATATTGGCTAGGGAGGTATATGCCAATAATCACCAATACGAAAACATTAAAGAACTAAAATCTGCGATAAAGAGATGTTGGAATGAAATTCCTGCTTCAACATTGACGAAATTAATAGACAGTATGAACAACCGGATTTTTGAAATTGTTTTGAATAAAGGATCCAATACTCATGACTAAGTTTATCAAAAATTATAATGTTTTTTATTTGTTTAACTACATATTATATTCTGTAAGTGGACCTACAGAAGTTTTGCTGCTGTAACTTATTATTATAAATTCTTTCTGTAAAAACTGATATGTTTTTATTGTTATTGTCACTTGTGTTAACCTTTCTTTGCAATGAAGCTTTACCTGTAATACATAGTTTGTCGGATATTTTAAGAAAAACATTATATTCTCTTCAATAGTTCATGTGGAACTTTAGAAATTTTGCTGAGTGTATGTATTTCGTTTACATCAAGTTTCGCAGCTATGCAGGTGGTATCATCAGAAAACTGAAATATTATTCATATAGACAAGAAATAACAAACTGTCTGTGCAAAACTCTAAAAAATAACGCAACTTACGGGTCTAGTACATTTCGGCTCGTTCAAATAAAAATCTGCGCCATCAATGCTTTGAAACGGCCAGCTGTGTTATGTATTCGCGCCTAATATGTGTACTATCCATGCTACCATGTAGCAAATTCCCCTAAGTATCCAATACAAGTTTTCCGTTCAAAAATTAAAATTTTGTTTGGATATTCGCCGCTATTACAAAATATGAAGTGCGCTGAACTCATCAGAGCTGAAATATTTTAGCGATAAAACAGCGGCATTGAAGCGATAGCGATAACACGCTTGATTTACTGGGTGTACAGGGTGGACGAAATTCGCGGCTTTGCTATATTGATATCAAGAAATTTGTTTTAATTAATATTAAGTTTCTATTTTAACGTTTTATTAGGTTCTTGTACTTAAACTGTATATATGTATATACGAGTATGTATATATATATTTATCTTGCTATCAATTTTGCCTCCTCTGATGGCGCATTTGCATATAATCTTAACTCCGGCGTAATCCCAACTCCGTATACGGAGGCAAGATTACAATCCATGCAGATAGTCTTTATGACTCATAACTATCTTAAATTAAAAAAATGATCTGGAGTTAAAATTGATGATAAATATGTTTTGTGTGTATATTGTAGTTCCGCGCAATAATGCGTTCGCAGTAGAGGCGCTGCTGTTATATACGATTGACGGGGCGTTGCGTATATCTAATTTTTAGTTTCCATCGATAATCTTGCCTCCAAAGTCAGGCAACGCTGTAATTATGTTTCTACGATGGGTTTTCCCCTAAAATTCAGTTACCGTAAAAGTATTCACGGGATACAGTTTCAATAAGACTTTATTTTATTGAATAGTGTTCTATTAGAATTAATAACGTGCCTGCCCTTAACCTCTTCCAATCCAAGTGTAGTTTTGAAAGTTGCATTGCAATACCAGATATCGTTTTTTATTTTTATAATAATATCATGGCAAAATGCTTGCCCTTCTTTGGTATTTTGCTATTTGACAAGTTAAAAATCAAAAACAAAATGGCGGCGAGCACTTAAAATTTTGGTGTATACCAGAATATCCACATTTGGATATCATGCTATACCATCGTATCCACATATGAATGCTGCTGTAAACTCAAAGTTATTGTTTTTTATGTAATCATACAAGTTATTTTACAATAAAAGTATATTTATTGAATTAAACAACATTTCAATAAAAGTAAGGAAAACAATAAGGGAGAAAAAAATATTTGTGAAATTGTTTGAAATGGTCGGTACCACATACACCTGGCCTATCTGGACATGTGATACAAATATTTCGTGTCAGTTTTCTTTGACCTGATCTACGGCAAATTGCACATACTTTTCGAAGTGCTCGACTTTTCCCTTCCTCTTTAAGCAAGCTTACCATTACACGTTCCTTTTGGCTAGCACTCTTAGAAGTGGATGATCCTTTTGAATTCGAGGATTCTATCATTTTTCTGTAGCCGTCACTATACTTTTTAAGATGCCATCGCAACACAATTTTATATAGTCACACATGGAAATCTCTAGTCCATGAGCTTTCGAATATAGTACTTTAGAATTGAGAAGCATTTGTAGCATAAGCCGTAAACCTACTTTAAACCATGTATAACTTTTTCTCAGAGAACTGTATGGCTCCAAATTTTGGTCTACTGCATCCACGGAGCCCATATTTTGGTTGTAAAATTCTATATGCGCTGGCTTTTTAAATGTTTGTAATTTTCCTCCGACCATGTAATGACTTTTCTCAAAGAAACCAGCATGGTGTTTACTAGTCAATAAATATACGTCCTTTTTGTCTTTGTATCTAACGATCAGGTGCATATCTTTACGTATGAAACAGGTCTCCACGGGAAGTTTAGTTAATTCGTTTGGAACTCCTCGATTTGAACTTATTGTCCCAGTCAGATACGTATTTTGGGTGAGTAAAAATTCACCAAGCCTCATGGAAGTATACCAGTTGTCCAAAATGATCTCTCTTCCGCTGTTTAGCAACGATTGCGCTAGATAACCCACAATTCTTCGCTTATTGTCAGATTTTCTGTACCGGGAATGTGCGATACATCAAAGGTGTCTTTTCCAACATATAAACAGAAATTCCAGGTGTATCCTCTCAACTCTGGATTACTTGGACACAGAGCGAAGATCTTTATGCCAAACTGGCTTCTTTTTGATTTTATGTATTGGCGAAAATGTAACTTGCCTTTGTAGAGCATCAAATGTTCGTCAATTGCAAAAACTGGCCCAGGATCAACTAACGTCATACAGTTGTTTTTCAACATAGACATAAAAACGCCCAATCTCGTAATCGGAACTCTTGGTCTGGCAGCCTCTGGTGGAGAAAATCGAAGAAACTTGAGAATAGAAAGGTATCTATTTCGGCTCATTACAGATTTGTCGAAAACTTTTGGTCCACCACATAAAATATTGCCACTCCAATAATCAGAAATACGAGGGCATTTTACTAGTCCAGTTAGAAAATCCAGGGAAATGAAAACATATAATTCTTCTTTCTCCAGTTGTTTCCATTGAAGTCCAAACACTGTAGTTGTATTTTTTTGCTGGAAGTACATTTCTGCTCTTTTGTTTGTCCACTCACATAATTTGGCCACGATATTTGGACTCATAAAACATTCAAAACAATTGACAGAATTTTTACATTCTTTGAAATCAATTGCCGGGTGAAAATCATAATCGGCAGTAAAATCTTGCAATGGTCTAGGTAACTTATCGGCAAAAGGATCCGCCAAAACACTCCAATTACCAAATCTTACTTCTGGAAAATTTTCCTCTTTTGAAGAGGAAAATATTCCAGAAGAAAATATTGTTTCAGAATAATTCTCATCCGAATCACTCATGTACTCACTACTTTATTACTTCTTCGAAAATGTTTTTTTTTACTGAAACTAGAGATTCAAATTACAATTCAAACCGCTTTTTGTCTCTGAATACTGTACTCGAATTCCATTAATGTGTTTTATTTTCCAGATATTTTTCCACGTTTGGGACAAAGTCAAACACCATTAATTCGACTAAAGATCAATTTATTCCAGAACCTTGACAATTTATTAGATTTTCGTTACAACTTCGTCAGTGGAATAAAATTGACATGGACGAAGTTGTAACGAAAACCTAATAGATTGTAAAAGGTCTGAAATAAATTGATCTATAATCCAATTAATAGTGTTTGAATTGACCTAGAAGTTGTCTGGAATATAAGTACGTAAAAGTCAGAAATATGGATATTCTAATTAATGTGTTTAAAAGTAGAAACACAATATCTCAGTTATATTCTAAAGCATAATTATTTATAATGGATTTTGCAAAGCTGTTTAATAGACCTACTAAACGAAGGAATATGAAGATATGCATGAAAATATCTTATGTATTAAGTGGATTTGGCAACACTGCCGGAGTCAGAATTATATGTAATATGTACAAATATGTATATACTACAGGAGTTAATATTGCATTCAAAATAAATAGAGTTAACATTGATGGTAAATATTAAAAAAATGTATATCAAGCTAAGAGATTAATTTTGTCCGCTTATGGTATATACATTTTTAACGTGTCATATACACGACAGATATTCTACGAGAAACTTAAGGATCACGGGGATGTAGAATTACACCAGTTTGTACGGAGGTGGAAATGATAGGTGGATGTAAATATTTCATCTTAACAACGAAATATATGCTGCTCAAACATTTCCATTATATAATATAAAAAATCTATTACAGAATTACATAGATCAAAACTACTTACTATATACTTTTTTTTTAATTACAGATGCATCACCGGCTGAAAGAGAAGATCTATTCATCCAAAAGCTGAGACAATGCTGTGTTTTATTCGACTTCGCCTCAGACCCCCTATCCGATCTAAAATGGAAGGAAGTGAAAAGAGCTGCCTTGCACGAAATGGTAGAATTTGTCACGCAACAGAAAGGAGTTATAACGGACGCAATATACCCCGAGGCAGTAAATATGGTATGTATGGTACTTATCTACTGAATGGAGAATTTATTCTAATAAAAAAACTTGGCACAATACATATTGATCAAATAATTTTACTAAAAATACAATTCTAATTTAAAACTGGAGCGATCAATTTTAAAAGCGTTGTGTCTGTTGTTTTTTAAATACACGTCGTACTCAAGGAAGTCCTGCAACCAACGTCTTAGACTTTAGAATTTATATATCAAATAAAATGTAGTCTGTTCCATTTAAAAATATAACTTTTATTCGACGTTACGTATTATATTCGAAAATAGTTGTAATTCTGAATGGAGCCAACAGATATGTTAGACTTGGCGCACTAATAGCTGTTTCAAAATCACGGGGATTTAAATTTGGCAAAGCAATCTTGGTTAGATTCAAGACCTACTGGATTATTCCATGACCATATTCTTAAGCTAAATCTAATTTGTGGCATTCTAGCCTGATCACCACTGTAGCCCCTACACATCGTCATTCTTCCATATCGATTTTCTTTCAAACGAAATTTTATAATCTTTTCTGTAATAACCAAGCACACAAACGTATGTTGAATTATCATATTTTAATACGCGTATGTATTTTAGTTTGCAGTAAATTTATTTCGCACCCTTCCACCATCATCCAACCCGAACGGAGCCGAATTCGACCCAGAAGAAGACGAACCCACGCTTGAAGCGGCGTGGCCTCACCTTCAACTAGTTTACGAACTATTTTTGAGAGTTTTAGAAGCTCCCGACTTCCAACCGAGCATAGCCAAACGTTACATAGACAACAAATTCGTCCTCAATCTACTGGACCTCTTCGATTCTGAAGATCCCCGCGAACGGGATTTGCTAAAAACCACTCTGCATAGGATATACGGAAAGTTCCTTGGATTGCGAGCATTTATTCGGAAACAAATAAACAACGTTTTTTATCGTTTCATTTACGAAACGGAACATCACAACGGCATAGCAGAATTATTGGAAATTTTAGGTTCAATTATTAACGGTTTCGCTTTACCATTAAAAGAAGAACATAAAGTGTTTTTGTTACGCGTATTAATGCCTTTGCACAAAGTTAAATCGCTATCGGTGTATCATCCTCAGCTAGCCTACTGCGTAGTTCAATTCTTGGAGAAGGACCCCTCGCTAACGCAGCCTGTTATAAGAAGTCTCCTTAAGTACTGGCCCAAAACGCATAGTCCCAAAGAGGTAATGTTTTTAAACGAATTAGAAGAGATACTTGACGTGATAGAGCCAGCCGAATTCCAGAAGGTTATGATACCCCTATTCAAGCAGTTATCGAAATGCGTGAGCAGTCCTCATTTTCAAGTGGCTGAGAGAGCTCTCTACTACTGGAATAACGAATACGTTTTGTCTTTAGTGTCGGAAAACGCTACAGAGATATTACCTTTGATGTTCCCGAGTTTATATAGGAATTCGAAAAGCCATTGGAACAAAACAATACACGGTCTAATTTATAATGCTTTGAAATTATTTATGGAGATGAATCAGAAGTTATTCGATGAGTGCACGCAACAGTATAAACAAGAAAGACAAAAGTAAGGGTTTTTATATATTTTTTTATTAGTATTAATAGATAAGTCTTCGATACTTGATTACCTAATCCTACTTGTCAAAAGTTGTCTTTTAAAAATCAATCATTAAACCGCTATGGCGCGTGTGGTATTAAGTGGTTTTTACTGTAATAAAATCGTTTACGTACTAGTAGATCTGCTCGAATAGATCTTTTAATGCTAACAGGAATAATAATAAAATCACTGCTTCAAAAATACTTTTCATGAAAAAGAAATTATTATGTTCCTGATGGCTTTCAAGATATAACTAAAGAAAAATCGTAGAGTGCGGTGGAAAATCGCCCTGCAGAGAGTTAATACAAAACATTGATTTTAAAAGTTACTGATATTAAAATATTTAGTATAGAAGCATAGAAGAATGAACGACTCCTACACTGATTTTGTTTGTCTCATTTTATTTTTTGTAGTAAAACTAAAACCATGATATGGGATGCACTTTTTTTCTCGTATTACATATACAAACTATACTTATGGATGTACCCTCCTATAACGCCGTACCCTTATAACACGGTTTTCACATAACGCGATCTCAAAATTGCGACAATCGCAACGCGGTACTCTTAAGGTGCAGTCAGAACCTCCAAATTAGTAATTATACTTAGTGAGGATAATTAGTCCGTAACGAAACTAAAAACTCGTCATTCAGAACCTCTCAAATTAAGCCGTTCAATTACAAACACGACGAACTGCCCTCTATGGGGAGTTGGTAGAAAATTGGTATTTTAAAGATTTCGTCGCCGTCCTGTCAGTGCGGTTTCATATCTAGATTGTACGTTGTTTACCACGTATTTTATGGTAGTCTCCTTGTTGCAAACATTGTTGATTAATAGGTCTAACCCACCATCTTCGTATTTTGATTCTTCTGGAAAAATAATATGCTCCCAAAGCTAATGACAGAAGACCTAATTTTCTTCGTGTTATCTTCATGTTGTTTTAAAACGTTGTGCTAGCTCAAACTTTGAATATTCAAAATAACCTAACTTTTGTAATGTGTATATGTCAAGAGGTAAACAATACATACTCATCAGTCTGCGCACGCGCGCGTACTAATTTACGGTAAATTAGTAGCAAAAGTTTGGAGTTTGCAAACCTCTGACGTTAATTGAAAAGTAAAGCTACTAATTTGGAGGTTGTGAACGATCCAATGTAAAAGCATTGAGCCAAAATTTGGCGTTAAGTTCAACTACTAATTATAATTACTAATTTGGAGGTTCTGACTGCACCTTTAGAACGCGGTCGCGGTGCTTAGACTTTATCAATCAGGTTTTTTTTTGTTATACTCTGGGGCGCAAATGGATTGTTTACAGTTCTCTGTTTTAATACGTAAAATAGACCGTATGATTGGCTGTTCGTATTTGTGTGATTATTTTTATCCAATAGTGCGGCTGAACTTTCGTGGCTGTTACCTCCCACTTTCTCATAATTTGAAGTTTCTTATAGCGCGGATTCCATATAACACGGTACGAATTAATCGCGTTATAGGAGGGTGAACGGTATTTACATCAGTTGATAAGAATTATTTCGCGTAAAAGTATATTTAAAGTCAGTTTGTGTCACAAAATTTATATAAAGGGTGCCTCAACGGGAGGATTGTTTTTGACATTCGCACGAAATGGTTGATACTACAGCGCTGAGATTCCACAGTTAGTATTGTGAAGTCTTGACATTTTAAGACTGCAGCGCTATTCAAACGAGAAACGTGTACTTATTGTGAAAACCTCTTACCAAAATGGGGAATCTATCGTGGGCACGTTTCGCAATTTACGTGATCATGTTGGTATTCATAATCGCTCAAGTAAGACAGCGATTACCGAATTAATTGAAAAGTTTGAACGTACTGTTTTTGTGGCAGACATAAAAAGACCCCTGCGTCCTCGCAGCGGTCGTTCGACTGAAATCATAGCCGCAGTGGAAGAAAGTGCGGCGGATGATGCGCACACCTCGATTCGTCGCCGGGCACGGCAATTAAACTTTTCCAGAAGTACTGTGCAGCGTATTTTCACCAAGGATTTGCACTTACACGCATACAAGATCCAATTGACGCAGACATTGAAACCAGTCGATCATGGACAGCGCTGTGGGTATTAGCGGTGCTACAGGATAATCCCAATTTTGCGACACAAATCACTTGTAGTGATGAAGCGCATTTCCAACTTATGCACCAACCAAGAATCACTGTTTGAAGCGGATTTGGGGCCGACGGTGTAATTGGCAAATTTTTTTTAAACGCTGCTGGTCCCGCGGTAACCGTCCTGGTGAACGTTATCATGACATGATAGGCAATTTTTTTGTAGACTGAGTTGGATGGTATGGATGTACACTCTCTTTCTAAAGTAATGTCTCCCCCAGCCAACGGGTTCATATCAATAACGCTTTCCAATGTACGTACTCTAGCCGTCGGCCGACTTCGGTTATAGCAAAGCTGGGTAACCGAGGTAGCTCGACGGCTAGAGTACGGCCATTGGAAGACGTTATTGATATGAACCCGTTGGTTGGGGGAGATATTACTTTAGAAAAAGAGTGTACATAACTTCTGGTTTCTGCAAGATGGTGCCACCAGCCACACAGTGGACCGCACCATTGAGTTATTGCGCACAATGTTTCCACGCCGTGTAATTGCTCATCATGGCAGTCAAAATTGGCCAGCAAGATCGTATGATATCACGCCGATGAATTTTTTTTGGGGGATTTTTGAAAGGAAAGGTTTATGCTAACAATCCTCAAACACTTCAACAGCTGAAAGACGCGACTCGAAACGCGATTGCTGAGATAGTGTGCAATTGTATGCAAAAGTCATACAAAATTTCGGTAACAGAATAGACATCTGTTAACGTAGTCGCGGCGGCTATTTGTCAGATATTGTGTGCCACGTGTAATGTCCATGTCTGTACTTTATCATGAATTAAAAACAGACAATTTTCAACAATCTAAGGTATTGAATTGCAACTTCTAAAACAAACCTCCCGTTGAGATACCCTTTACAATTGGTAATATATAATTAGTACATATCACTAACTGATGTTAAGTATGAAACAACAGTAAATCATGAAAAACCCATCTTTATTTTGTACAAACAAAAAAAAATGTAACACATCTTTTATAGTGGTGGCAATAAAATTTACTAAATGGATGTATTACTTACACTGCACTTTACATTTTCTTTACTATAGACAGGCGTATGAATTAAGAGCAGCGATTTGTAATTGCGTAGTTGTAAAACATTTGAGCGTTAAGGATAAATTTTTTCCCCACTCCTTAATATCATTTGTATAAACAAGTATAACGCTATTTGGTTATGTGTTTGACCAGAATTTAGCAGAATGTAGACATACCTATGTTCTTTTTTTCCGAGCGTACCTACAACGAAAACTTAGAAATTAATATTTGATAGAATTATTGGAATACCACAAGTTAGGCGAAATCAAAATCGCGGAGTATAAAATATTAACCTCGTTGTGCATGTTCCAAAATAAATTCCAAACTAAAACTACCGTTAGCTTGGAACTTATTTTCATATGAACAAAAGTAAAGGAAGGCATTGCAATGGGAAATCCGTTATCCCCTTTCATTGCAATTTGTTCATGAGCAAGTTTGGAAATGACTTGGAGATCAAAACCCAATATTTTCTTAGTTTAGTTTAGGTACGTTGATGATATTTACGCCGATTTAATATTAACAAATCTAATATCCAAGATTTTTTCCAAAAAAATTTCGATTCAAAGTTCGATTTCATTAAATTTGCGGCAGGGCAAGCAGTAAACAAGAACAGAAATTTAATAAATTACCGTTTCACCCCATCACAAACGGGCTGAACCGCGTTTTTCAACTATATAATTTAAAGTGTGTACAAAAAAATTAGGCAGTCTCAAAGACAAAGTACAAATCAGACAAAAGTCTGAAACTTACAAAATTGCAAATCGAATCATCCGCATCCGACGGACACCATATCGTCAAATATTGTTTCAAATTATTAAAAGCAACTTATTCGCCGCGAGAACTTGATGCGTACGAAAGACTGTATCAAGTAAATAAGAAAATCTAATGAATCGAGAACCAGCAGTTTGAGAAAATTCGGTTTTGTTTAAAACCCTCGGGAAGATGGAACGTCTCTAACATGTGTTAGTCCTTTGGGTTAGTTTTAAGCATGAATTATTGGCATTTTATAAATACTTTGTAGAAGGGATGCTATTTAATGTTAGTTTGTAAAAATGTTGTGATGATGATCCACGCATCGTCGAAACACGTGTACCGATTTAATCTAAAAGTTGTTAGTGATTCAAATTGTTCGAATAAACATTTTTGTCCGTGCACGTTTTCCTACATATACCGTATCTCCACATTTCGATACTCACCATTGCTATCTTCATTATTCCATACTCGTTACAAATCTCATTTCAAACTAGCCCATACAGAAATTGCAAAGCATCAAGTTGAGGTAGCCGCTTCACATGATTGGATGTAAATAATGCATCTTACCTTCTTCACGTTTTCTGCGAAATCTGCATTCGGACACGACTTCTTTAAATCCACTCTTTTCGTTGTTCTTCTTTGAAATCCCGTTTCTTTAAAAAGAAACCCAACACCTATACATTTTATAATTAGTAATAATCTTTGACATATTTTCGAGACGCAAACTATTATTTGATTGGAACTAAAGTAGTATACTCAACACCACTAATAATTTGTCGTAGTTTTGGCTAAATATGTATTTCTTCTACGTCTATTAAATAAATAACTTGCTTGCAAACATCATTAGAGCATGATTAAAACTAAGTTTCTATGTAATTACATTTTAAACTTTCCCGATTATCCTCCTTAACGTTAAATATACCGGTCGTTTTGAGTCATAGGATATTTAAAGCGGCGAGAAGGTGAAGGGAACTACGTCCCCACCAATATTGTAGAGTACACCGTTGATAGACTCATACGCGTCCCCACTTCTTAGCGAATTTTCATACCCCTCACCTCTTCCGGCTTTATTTATCCTATTTCTCAAAACGGCCGGTATAGTATTTACTAACATTAAACTTTTCAGGAACCAGCAACGGCACGAATTGATCATCCACTCTCCAACTTAGAACTATAATGTTTCACATAATCTTAAGCTGCACCGTTTTTCATTGATAGTAAATTAGACCAGAATGCAGTTGTTTGTAAATGTTATCTATTTATTACTATAACAATTACAAATAAAGGTTTACAATATAGAAAATAGAGTCGTTCATTTGTCATAGCTCCTGATGGTACCCAAAAACCTTCAGATATTTTGGTCACTTGCCGTTTACATATACTACACTTCTCGAAAAATATTTAAAAAGCTGTTGTAATATTCTATTGCTTTTAATTTTAGAGAACGGGAGAGACAATATGAACGGGAAAAATTTTGGAGCCATTTGGAAAATTTAGCATCACGCAGTCCAAGTTACGAAATCATGAAAATGAAGAATGAATTCGAATTAAATAATATTACAAACAGTCCCGATCAAGATGACGAAATCAGCTTGGATAAGTTAGAACAAGAAGCACAAGAGGTAATTGATATCAGTTGATAACTACTGCGCTGATTAAATATTGTGATTTTATAACTATTTACGTTTTTGCCTGAATAATTTTAGTTTTCGAGTACTTACCTATAAATAATAGCTATACACTTTTTTTGACCGTATATATATATATAATAACAGAGCTAAGGCCGATATGTACTTAACGCTTTCTTAAAGCAAGGTGCAGTAAATAGATTTTTACTATAATTTAAGATTAGAACTAACTGCAGATGTAAGGTAGCGTCCGCTCCATGTTAGTTGCAAGCTAATAGCTATTGAAAGACGTAACAAACGGTTCCTAATGTCGTTTTAGATGATTCATTTTTTTTGTAGAAAAGCTTAACATCACAATTTCTTTTTATTCAAGTAGCAATACGTATCGAATCCATTTGACTCTTTGTAAGGGATTTAATAAAATCGTGATATTTCAGTATTATTTAAACAAAATTGAAAAATTATTATCATGTTATGTGCTTTGTGCAAATACCACAAATAAGTTAAGAAAGTCAAAACTGGTAAAAGAATCTGTTTTGTACATTCGATATGTTACAAAACTACATTCTTCTCTCACTCACTTGCTCCTGCAGTTCAGTTTAAAACCTTTCCTAAATATGTCTAAAACGTTTAATATAAAATGATAAAATACATATGTAACTATAATTAGTTGGACTGGAACTGTGGTTTCTTGATGAATTTTATCTAAATTGGTCTCAAACACTATAAGCACTATGTAGTGCTGTGAATAATTATAGGTTATGTGTTATTCTCATATAAATTTAGATAGTACTCATTTGTAATGAAATTTGAATACAAGAAATAAAAAAACCCAAATGTTTCATGTTGATATGTTTGTTCTGGCCTATTATCTGTAGATTACATTTTTTTGAATTCTATTATCTTTGTGAACTGTGTTAAACCAAGTTCATTTTTCTGCAACATCGTGCACACTACCATGTAAAAGTTTGAACATTTTATGAGTTAGGTATTATTATATACAGGGTGGTTGGTAGCTGGATTGCCAAAATAAAATTACATATACATATTTCGTGATAGTATCGCCTAAAAATTCCCGATCATATTTCAAATGTTTAATCCCATACGTCTTCAAAAAATGTTTTTGTTGATGCTGCCGTATATATAGGTAGGTACACTCACCTGAAAGAAGTTGTAGAACTATATTCATAGCGATTATATGTAAATCGTTCTACAACTTCTTTCAGGCGACTGTACGTTACCTTGTTGGAATATGATGCCATAGTCCGCGGCTGAGGTGATAGAATGTGCTCCTTTGGGCATTCATTCACATATCCACAAAAGGCGAATTTTTGCGAACCAAATACATCCAAATATTTATGTGTTTACTCAAATAGGAAGCTTTTGCGTTTGTCTTTACATTCGATATACATATTTGCTTTTTGCGTCATTAAAGACGTCATCGTTGCAAAGTGTTTCCTGAATTCTCCAAATATATCTACAAGGTATTTGATGATGTTTGGTAGTTTATAGGTTATGCGAGGATAGTGAATCTTAGTAATTGATCATGTCTAATTCAAACCAAGAATAATTAAATACGACTATTACGTATAGCCTAATTTATTTTATAATAACACTTATAAACAAAAAATTGTTATCAAATACCATAACTTGATAAAAGATGCACATATGAAATTAAGGTTAACTCAGTGCTGTCAACAAAACGTCAAACTGACAACTCTAAAAACTCCGTTTTTGTGGATGAATGAAATAAATTTACTGGCACGTACCAGTCGGGCAAACACTCATTAAATATTTGGAAACATACGCAAAAACGCAAAAATTCGCATAAAAGCTATCATCATAATACCGCCACCTCCCAAAGCACGATGAGACAAAAACTTTTCTCTTTTTTCTTAGATTGTGCCGGTAGCAATTAAATCCATCAGGCCGATCTAACTTGCCATCCTCAATACATGTAGTTCTGCTACTGAAGATGACAACTTAGTGGCCGAAACACGTATATAGTGCTTATAGTGTTAGTGTGGTGTTAGAGAACATTTTCGAAAAAATTCAACTATAATTAGTGATTACAAACTTCGATTACAGACATTGGTTCATCTAAAACGAGTTAACCAGAACGTACTTTTGTATGTATTTGAGTGAGACTGTATGGAAATTATGTATTCGTAATAATATTTAGAAAACACACAATTTCTATAAAACGTACTAATCCAGTCGCAAGTTTACAAAAATGTAATCTAAAACTGGCATTCACTTTTTTCTTATGTTTCTGCTTTTTTACTGATAACACAAATAAATATCACTTTAGTTGTACTTAATCTGTTTGCATTACTTCCCGCAAAATTTGAACACCATATTTAACAACATCTGTATATATTAGTAGCAAGTAAAAAATTGATCGTCAAATTTGATAAAAAAAAATTACAATGGCTAAAATTTTTATCGTGATGAGAGTTCTTGCGAAGGAGGTCTGGTGGTCTACCACTAATGCTTTTTCTTTATTAAATCGAAATAGTCACGTTTAAACGATTATATACTATCACCCAAGAGTGTAAGATCATTAGTAAAATTAGAAAAGGCAACAATTAACCAATTAACACACGTATTTAAAGAATACGCTCAGCGGAAATAAAGATTTTGACATTTTGAATACTTGATCCGTAAAAACACTTGCCACATTTTAAAGTTTTATTTTATTCAAAACTTTCGCTTAAGTTAACGAAGTTTTAAATTCTATTGATTTATATTTTTGGCCATTGGATACCAACACATTTTGTTTGAGTGTTTATTGAAATCGTGATACAACAAACCAATATTCTTCTTACTTAAAATTGATTTCACTATATCATCTTGTTGTAACTTTAGTAACTACTGTAATAACTTAGAATAACTAAGAATCGAAAATTCTGTCGTTCATCTTCAAGATAATTTTCAACGGTGTCCACATTTTTGTCAGAGAAACACAAGGTACACAAACGCCACATTTTTATTTAGTTTCGATTTACTTATCCGATTCTTCTGGAGCAGTTTTGATTAATTTACTTCCTTTCTCTTTCTAGACTTTCTAGGTGTCGTTATAGAGCAACAATATACAATATTTCTCGATTGGTTCATTTTAATAATATAGCTCACTAATGAACAATTATTTATCGAGTTAGAACTAATCAGATATGAAAAATTCAGGCTACCTAAAATCAAATTGTGAAAAGAGTTGGTATTTAAACAAAATGTGAAAGGGACATTATCCATTGACATTGTTTTTGATGATGAAAGTGTCCACAAATACTTTCATAAAGGTGTAACCGAATAGTGAAGCCATAGGTGGCTACAATATCGATATTTTCGTATATTCCAGATTGAAGGTGTGGCATGTTGATAAAATGCACTTTAATTTCATATCGAAATTTATTCCTTTTTTGTTGCTTATTATTCTTTACGTTATGGCCTCCCAGCGCCTACAATGGAAAATTATATGTGCTATGGTGCCCTTGTATCCACAGTATTACACATACTTTTCACCCGTCACCTCACTTATTTGTTTTATACAAGTTCTAAACACCCTGTATCATGTCAAAACTTATGTAACGTAGTAGGCAACCCTTCTATGTTCACACTCAGCTCAGCTCTTCAGATCAGAACTCATTTGTTTAGCCCTGTTTCTGTATGATCTTGCCATTCATTTCCTGCCTACGTTTTTCGTTTTTTTTTTTGTAGTTGTGTCGCCCTTTTGGTTATACATCTACTTGCCTGCGGCATTAGATCTGTAGGTGGGATCCCTGTTATATCCTGAGGAGCTGCACTAGGCGAGGTTTTCTAGGCGCCCGTGATTCTAATTATTATTATTAATTTCTTTGGCATTAATTCTTAAGCTCATTGGTTTATTTTGTGTAATTAATAATGACTAAATACATTAGTACCTGCAAAGAAAATTTTATATGTGCAATTTTCTGTTAATTCTTACATATATCTAAATAAATTGGCAGAGCAGTTCTCTACCAGATTCTGTAGTAATTAATACATATTTAATACGGTATGCGTCCTATAACTGAGTAATTTGAAGGCAAAATTGATAATTTAAATAAATTTACAAAACAAAAATGAATATATTTTCGTCCATTGTTCCATTTCGTAAAGAAGTACTACGAAAGAGAGTATGTGGGGTTACAGTATTATATCAGCAATTGTTTTACGATGCAATGTAATTAAACCAAATTAAAATAGTAAATAAGAGATGGTACATGGTGCAATAACACAATAAACAAACAGAAACATGAATGCTTCCACTAATTTATTGCTCTGCTTATCTCCACTTTTTCTTCTTTTCCTGTGTGTTCCGTTGCATCATCAGTTGTTGCAGTGCATTTTTGTAATAGCTCATTGTTTAAATTTTTTCTTCATCTTGATCTAACATTTGTTGAGATAAACATTGCCCCAAAATCATTCGTAAGATGATAAAAGTTATTCTAAAATTAGAAATGGCGCTATAGTCATGGTTTTCAAACAAAATTTTAAATATACATATAATTAATTATCATAGAAATATTGAAAGAAATGATTTTTAATAGATAAAGTTTAAAATGATTCACAAACGGTACCACACATTATTGAAACACAAAATGTTTGTTAGGACTACTGTGTTCATTGTCAGACGCTTCATTCCTCTCATATGACTCATAAAATCAATCAGCGTCCTTATGCATTCTAACATTTATTTCTTTTCAATGTACAATACAGCATTGCCTATTTTTATTTTGATATGTTATGTAAGACTAATTCTCTACGCTTCAAAACATTACAAAGTATTGCCATTTACCTTTAGTCTTACTAATGTTCAAACACTTATCAACTACTGGATGGCTACATTATTTAATAAGACCAACTAGAAGTAACCAAAAAGAAAACACTGTATGTACGCACATTTCCCTAATTCGAGGACACTACACTTTTTTTGAATTGTCTTATATTTTAGTGAATGTTTATTATAAGAGCTGCTAAATTTTATTTTATAATCTCTACACTCGTTTTCCCTTTTCCAATGAAATTATTTTGCTGCCATTTCTAATTTTTCTAGGCGCGCAAAATTCGTAACTCGAACAAACCTTTGGTGCGCCGTAAGTCGGAGTTGCCTCAAGATCAGTACACAGTAAAGGCATTGAGCGATCACAAACGTGCAGATGAATACCTGGTTACACCGCCGGATGTCAACAAGTGCTAGTCCACTCATGAGTCTTCATCTTAGTGAGAGAGCTAGCTTAGTTAGTGCCAACAGTTATGTTCGACCCCATATACACATACACTTCTTGATTGAATGTTTATTTAGTTTTGATATGTTTAATTTTAATTTCTTCTTTTATTTATCCTTGTAACTTTTACATCATTTTAAAATTTGATTTCGTTTTAATTTGGCATTCGATTCCTCGCGACAGCATGCTGCCAACAGTTAAACTAATAAAACAGAACACATGTGTATACAAATAATTGATGTAAATATATAATATCCCAACGTTTTATCAGCTTGTTGCATCTCTGTTAAGTATCTATATTTCACTGGTAATATCGAAGAGAATACGCTCATTTTATTTTTCTTTTATGTACGATAGAAGATGTTAAAAAAATACGTTTAAATAAATGGAATTAGAAATGGTAATCGTAACATAATTTTTTTTATTTTTATTGATTATTAACAATAATTCTCATCATCACGCATACTTTATATACACCGATATAAACATAATATGCATTTTAATCTAGTGAATTGTTATGTAATTGCGAGATGCAATGTTTTATTTCTTAGTATAATTTTTCACTCACACTACTACAATTTATATTGTGAACATATAGGAATATGATATACATACAAAAACTCATCTGCAGAACATTAAATCATAAATTTATTAAAATGAACAGGAAGAAATCTAATTATAGATGTTGTTAACGCTACACATTTTAAGGTGAAATAAATATGTATTTATATATGAAAAACGCCAGAAATTAAATTTAAAAAACTTGTTTCTATTTGTGAATATTGATGTACCTTCAATAATTATATTATTAAAAAAAAAGAAGCAGGTTGTTATCAACTTATCGCTTTATAATTCTAAAAACATGGCGAATAACATAATTACATTGGTGAGTCAATAGTTTATGCTTCTTTGATATTGTTTAAGTAGCAACATTTCATATATACAAGACAGCATTCGTGGCAATAAAAGTGACTAGAAATTGCATCTCTATTAATTTCTATGTTTGACTTATTTTTAGATTGTTTTATTCTGTGTACTAGACACTATACCATAATCTTCTTTGTCTACTTTATTTTTTCTAAACGCATTCTTTCTTTTTTTCGTTTATTTTTGGTTACATTAGAACACCATTATGCGGTGTTGGTAAAATAACATTTTATGCACAATATTGTCTTGCTTCAATCCCTTATCATCATCATCCGAATAAACACGTACGAAAACAGACTCCCTACTCAGTCACAAATTGCCTTCGGTTATTATTTTTCATTATTTATTAACCGTTGTATTGCACTGTGTTTGACGTTTAACGAATAATAAATAGTTGCAAGCATTTTTAGTAACTACGAAAAAACAATCTATTCAATCAATTACGAAATCACTATTGGCTCGCCTTGTCCATATCCAATAAGGAAAAATGATGCTACATAGATAAATTCATATTACAATAGGTATCAATTTAATCATATTAATTTCTGCGTTATTTTGTACCCGTTCGTTTTCAAGCACATGTTAATAGAAATTGCAAAGTTATTCCTTGTAATAACAAATATATTAATTTATTTTGTGATACAGATCATTATATATAATGATGTACTTTTTAATACAATTGTAACAAAGAAATATGTATGTGTTAAAATTATCAACCTGTAACTATATACTACAGTAATGTGCGATATAAATAATTATGTCTAGGTATAATTTAATAAAAACAAAAAAATATTCTCTATATCGCTTTAAACGTCAGATTATTATTAATTATGATTATATTATTATATAGTAAATTATTTTATCACAGAAAGAAAGAAAAGATTGATTACGCGTAATGTAACGTTTATTACTGAGTACATTCAATAATTAGATTTAAGATGATTATTATTATATTATATGTTTAGCTGATGAAACTATGTATATATAAGTATAATTATTAAAGTCGAATTGATGATATTATTGTACACAGTATTTTTTTTATGTACAGCTTTGCTTTGTGGATGATCATAATGATAATAACTACAATTATAAAATACAGTAAATTAATTACTGGAAGTGTTACTTTCCTTTTATAGTCCAAAACATCTAATAAAACAACTATACTATACACAGGTAATTACGGTCATAAGTAATTATTTCCAGTCAAATTTGGAATGCCCAGTGAGATACAGTTTCTAAATTTCACAAGGGCTTGTACAACTCCTTTAATGTTTTTTGTAAGGGTAAGTAGGTTCCTGGTCTTGTTGGTAGTCCTCTTACCTCACATTCAATAACCTCTCAGATTAATTCACGTATTAATATTATTTCAAATGCTAACAATTATATAGAATCCAAATTCGTTGCTAATATAAATTTATTTAGCACATTACTCTTTCTCTCTACACAATTTTGTATAAATAAAAATCTAATTAATATAGGACTAGGTTGTAAATATCAGAATATCGTGCGTATCTAACAACTGAGTTAAAGAAAATCGTCTGTGGATGTAATTGTAGCTTCAATCAATAAACCAAAATCCAGCTCATTTAAGCTTGCTTTAGCTGTTAGTAAGTCCAGGAAAGTGTCTAGGGGAGATAAACGATCGCCAGTTGGAAATGCAGCCAAACCTTAAACATAAATAAGAGATTTTAGTGGAGCAATTTTAAAAATATTTTTTTTTTATATTTTATTTTGCTAATTGCACTCGGCATCAATAACTCATTGACGATTATATAAAAACTTATGCCGAGTAATTTCAAGGTGCACGAGAGAAGCAAGTAAATAAAACCTGAGCATGCTTAAAATAATCACATTTTAATTTTTAATCACATTATAATTAGACAGCTTTACGATTATATGATTGTTGTTTTATCTATAAATTTTACTATCACCAACACATTTCATGCATTTGTATAAACATACACAAGGCTAATATCATCGAGCGTTATGTAGACGATGTTTTATTTCATTGCTTGATGAAAAAGAAAATTAAATCCCCAAAAAAATGTATTCTGTCCGAAAGGAATAAGTGTGGACTATTTAAATATTACTTTAATCTTTTGGTTGGTTACTACAAAGTTGTGGAACAATAATTAGTTTTTTTACTTGGAAATGTCATCTCTAGGGTTGGGCGAAGTATCGATACATCGTCCAGTACTCGATACCATTCCTGGTATCGACCCTCCGATACCTTGGATAACATATACTTACCGATATTTAAGTATCGGTACCTACGATACCTAAGTATCGGTGCCTACGATACCTGGATAATTCATTATGTAACAAATATACATTATATGTAATAGCTGAACAATAGTACATTTTCTTAAAGGTTAGGGCTGGGCGAAGTATCGATACATCGTCCAGTATTCGATACCATTCCGGGTATCGATTTTTTGATACCTTGGATAACGTTGATATCGATACCTAAGTATCGATAGGTACGATACCTAGGTATCAACTCCAAAGTATCGATACCGCAGACGGAACCGATACATCGGTAAGTATCGATACCCGATACCAAAAAGCCGGTATCGCCCAGCCCTAGTCATCCCAAACCAAATTTTTTAATTTCGCTCTCACATAGTTCGTGCGTATCTGCAATCGTATACTTCATAATAAAAGCTCTATTAAATATTTTTCTACCAATTAGGAATACAAAAAGGGCAGTTAATCGAAAAACTACGAAATCTATTTACTTGTAGCCAATTCCAATACACGTCGCACGAGAAACTGTCTCGACAACTGCGCTGCGCCATGCGTGCGAGCGTTAGTCGTGCTCTCTCGTGTCGCGTCATTCATTTGCGCAATTGAACTTCATCTCCGCGTGCTGTGCTGTGTGACCTCACACGCACTATACCCATCTCAATTTGCGCCTGAAAGTGGCGGTTCATTCTGCATAAGTGTAAACGATTAAATAATGTGATACATTAGGCGAATTTTTGCGTTGCAAATATGTTTCCAAACATTTCATGAGTGTTGGTCCGATTATTACGTCACAGTAAATATATTTCCTTCAACCACAAAAACGGAGCTTTTAGAGCTTAGAGAATGATAATTGGATGACGTTTTGTTGACAGCACTGAGTTAACCTTAATTTCATAGTGATTTCGTATGTGCATTAAATTATGGTATTTGATAACATTTTTTTATTTATTATTTATATATGATAGTTGTATTTACTTGTTCTTCGTTTGAATTAGACATGATCAATTATTAACGTTCACTACCCCTACATAACCTATAATATACCAAACATCATCAAATAGCATCAAATAACTTGCAGATATATTTATAATTCAGGACCGTGTGGTGGGGTGAGGCGGCGAGGCAACCGCCTAGGGCGGCAAATGAGTAAGGCCGGCATTTCAATCGAATTTCATTCGAACTTTTACCTAAATAGTTTCAGAAATGAATATCTCACAGAGCGCCAAAATTCAGTGCTGCCTCACCAGTTCTAAATCCACCACACGGCCCTGTATAATATTTATATTATAAATAATATATATATTTATTTATATTATTTATAATTTAGTAAACACTTTGCAACAATGATGCAAAAAGCAAATATATCGAATGCAAACGTAACGTAAGGCAAATGTTCGACTAAATATATAAATATTTGTATATATATATAATATTTGGTTCGTAAAAATTGCTTATTGCTTCATAATAAAATTTTTGTCTCTAGCTGCAGTATTTTTTTATACTAACGGTGAACAACTTATATGGAGACTACTCTTACAATAATTTTGCATAATTGCATGCATTGATAGTCAGTAAGGTCTTATAATGGTACATACCACCTTAGTAGCTTAGTTTTTTAGTAACCTGCATGCACACAGTAACAAAATTTTAGGTAGCGTAATGTGACATGCATGTAATATAAAAAATAGCAACAGATTTGGGATTTGATTAAAATCTACAATTATACAATTACAACATTGTAATGGGACGTTACAACATTTGTTCATAGAGTTTATTTAGCAACATTTTCCTATTTATTTATTGGCTAGTGCACTAGGCTACGCGATATTCGAGTAACCAATTTGTGGCTAGACCGTCACTGTATGGTAGTACCCAGACTAAATAAATTTCAACGTTACTAATATCATGCAAAAAGAAATGATCTTGTAATTAAAATGTGAGATGCATCCAGATGCTTATACCGGTTTTGCTTTTATAAGAGACCTAATCATTTCACGTTTATGTTTATAATAGACTATAAAACAGACAAATAAATTTATCAAATAGCACTGTTTCAATGAAACGTCTATATTGGCAAAACGGATTAGTTTCTAAATGCGTCACTGAATACTGTTAATATGAAAATAAAAAAATAAATCATGCACTACCATGCCTATACATGATCTCGTTACCGAGCTGGTAATTTTTAGTTTTTTGTAGTATTTGCGGTTTAGCGTTTGCGGCTTCTACACCAGATAGTACGTTCATAGAATGTTCCCTAGCTCTGATCATTAAGCTGACTGGATGACTCCACTGATTTAGTAATCGCTTCGCTCTCATTCTTGGTAACAGTGATAATAGGGTCAATTTCCTCTCAACGCCTTTCTTTGTGTCGAGAATATCTGAAAATGTTAACTATGTAAAAAAAAATAAACAATCATTCATATACAATTATCACATGTAGTAATCAGAGCAAGTTACTGCAGTGATAATGGAAACCTCTCAATTAAGCAAAAAATACAAGTGAAGCGATAATTTTATCTGTCAGTGTATTATGAATAAAGAGTTTCATTCGAGTAACATCCCATCATTTGCCCTGCGTTAAGCGCTGTCAGACGCCGTCGGGCACCGTTGAGCGTACTTTGATCGTCTAGAGTAAATTGTTACTTCTAAATACCTAAGTATATAAATCAATGTTACTCGATGAATGTCTTTATTTACAGTAGATTAGAGCTAAAATCTAATAAAACAACACAATCTTACTATCAAAATTTTGATAAAAGTAAAATAGATAGGTACAGACCTGCCATTATGATTTTCATAACATCTATTTGTAATTCAAAAACATTACGTTGAACGTACTGCAAAAATGTATTAAATTTTAGCGTCCGGTATCCTAGAAACGTGAAAAATGATGTGAAACCCAATGGCACTGGGAAAGCTATTGATTCAGCTGCTAAATAATACTGTTCAAGGGTTGTGAAAAGGACAAATCTAAGATCATCTGGTAACAAATCTCTAAAAGTTCAAACCAAATTGTTTTAAGTTCTTTATACCTATATAAAGCGATTTGATGAACTTACATAAAAACAAATCCTTTCTCTTCCCACTTTATACTTCTGGTGCATATTTTACATAGTGCTTGACATAAATATCTAGATTGCTCTAACTGTGCTCCAATATAGCGAGTTGCTACTGCGTGAACGTGCATTGGAGTTTGTGTTTGCCATTGAAAGCATGTTACACGATTATCGGTACTTTGTTTCAGTAAGTGCATACTTAGTTCTCGCAAGTTCTAAAAATATAAATTCATTTTTATAGGTCGGTTTTTTAACCAAAATCTCAATAAATGATGCTATCAGACTTACTACAGATATAATATGTTCCTGTTTACTTGCTGTGCAACTCTCCATTTCATAAAACGGCAACGAATCAATACTGTTCTTCAAAGTTGATAGATCTTTTGGTAAATTACTTGTTGAAAACGTTAAACTAGTAGCTGGAGACATAGGAGTACTTGATCTAGATAAAGCTTCTGGCTAAGAATTAATGGAAATTTGTAACAACCTGCTGCAAAATGTGACACAATAAAAACAAATCTCCCCATACTTACTTGATAACAAACTAAAGATACTAATAATTTTTCTACAACTTGTGAAGGCTTAAACTTCTGTTTTCCTTTAGAATTTTTCATTAGACGCTCCCATAATTTCACCCATATATCTGGGCGATAAGGCGTGACGCGCTGTTGTGGTGATAACAACATCATAGACGCATTCCACAGCGTATCCTGTGATAAAGTAATTGTCTTATTGCCTATCATAGCTTCAAAGTTGGAACCTATAGATTGCATTGTTACAGGTAAAAGATTAATGAGTTGACTAGCATCTGAGGGTAAGTTTCTTTGCACAGAAGCATACGAACTTCCAATTAAAAATTCCCTGAACAACTGGGGAAGTCCCGTGGAGAATGGTTGCTCAATTTCGTGAGATAATAGCTGCCAAATGTTTGAAGAATCATTATTGAAGTTTATATAAAGAAAAATTAGTACCTCAATCACATTTTCAGTCTCATTTTTATGCACCAGTAAATAATGGATAATTGACAACTTATTTTCAAGGGACGTGGTTTTCTTGAAGGTTTCAGCTAATTGCTCAGTTGATACACGCAAGTCGATTATATCCAGCGTAGGCATATTTAAAACCGAATAATTTCCTAAAGTGTCAACCAAAGTTAAACAAGTGCGCTCTAGGTCTAATCCGGGAATTTCGCGAGCAGTTGTAATTATATGACATGATGGATCGTGAGAGAAACCAATATCCAAGAGGTGAGTACATATTTCAGGAATATAAACTAACATGTAATCATCTGAAATTATACATAACACTTTTCGTTTTATTTTTTTGACACATTCAAGAGCTTTGGCGCAGGATTACTCACCATACAGTTTGAAGACTGGGCGTATTAATTTGGCTTTTTTCCATGGTATTCCGGGGATAATACAGTGTATAACACAGCTGTGGTGTAAAATCGTTACTGTATAAGCAAAATGAACAGTGTTTTCGTTGTGCTCTTCCATGGATTTTTCGGGCTCGCCAGGCTGTAAATATTCTTAATTTTTTGGAACGAATCTTACAATTATGATTCTGGGCGATTCAATTAATGCAAAAAATTGATAAGTAAAAAATGCGTGCAAACTTTTTTTGCTACTCTAATTTTTACGACAAAATTGCAGAAAAAAATGTTAGTTATCAGCTTCTTTTTCTTACTTCATACAAATAATGATGACATATGCAAACAGCTCCTTCCGAATTTGTTAACACAATCAGATCTAAAGAACAATTATGTACCCTTAAAGGTACAGTATCATCTTCATAAACTCCACAAGATGGCGACGGAACGGGTGATAAATGTGGAAGATTTAACGGAATATTAAGCTAAAATGGAAAGAATGAAGTACAGCTATATAGTTTTTCGGTTAAATTTATCATAAACAAACCACTGATTCGTGAGGCAAATCGTCATGAAATTGAAGACCAGAGAGCATAGGTGACATCTTCACCCCATTAGATTCGGCATCTTCTACATCTAAAATACTTTTTACGGGTTTTCTGAAATGGATATAGTAAAGAGTTTGATGTTTAGCATCCCACTGGGCCCATATAAATATTCGCACTATTGATTCGACGATGAAGCTTTCTAAATGAAAGTCGGACGTTTTGCGGATTTGATATTGAAGAATACCTGAAGCACATACAGTGGTAAAGCTAAAATGCTCGATTAATTTACAATAAAAAACTAACATTCTTCGTGAATTAGCAGCAGTAGTCTTTCCGTCTGATTTTCATTCAAAATTGAATGCTTAGATAGGAGAAATTGCAACATAATTTGTTTAGATCTTTCAATATTCAAGTCGCAAACGCTATAGTCCTCCAATCGAACCAAATATGGTCTGTAGGTGAAAACATCCTTGTCATTTTTGTGCTTAAGGACGTACGCCAATATTGTTCTGCCGGCATTTATAGATGCCTGAACCACGTTAAGTGGCTTGTTAAAAGTAAATATTCTCTCGAGTTTATTTTTGGGATAGTTGTATAAGCCAATGCAGCTTCTAAGAATTCGGTTCGTATTTTCTTCTATCCAGGTAAATAGCAGAGAACCATCTTCTTCCTGCCCCAATAAACGCCATTCTTTTGTTTCGCCTAGAAGAAATTTTCAAAATTAAAAACATTCTGAACATAAATAAGATGATAACAGCCTTGATCTTGATGGAAGCATTTTACATTGATAGATTTTAAAGATTTTACATTCGTAAATGTCAGGTCTTATTCAATATGATCATTCCAGATAATTTTCTTCCAATTAAAAGAATTTTCAAAAAATTAAGTTCAAATAAAATTGAACATAGTGGACAACTTAATAACTAATAAAATTATTTAAGGGCTATAGGTACACATTTTTGATGTTTAAAATTTATCGAAGCATTCGTTAAAAAAGTGGGCTGTAACTCTGTTTTGTTTATTTTGTAGTGGTTGAGGAAATACAGATTCTTGGTAACAAAAAATAGACAAATTTACAAG